>JASCZW010006301.1:0-150992 GCA_034211315.2 Aedes japonicus | reverse complement strand
GAACGGATTTAGGATGATGATGATGATGATGGTCCCGCCACTTACCCCTACAAGGTTTAGAGCTAGACGATTTATCTAACAGATAATTTGTTTTAAAAACAATTCAACCAGTTATGCAAAACCAAAAACGAACTGATTGTATCTACAGATATAAACTTCTTCCAAAACTGTTCATTTGCTTTACAGCGATATAATTGTGAAAAGCTATTGATGTCAACCACAAATGTTCGCAATAAACCCAGCGATCAGAAAATTCTATTACAATTCAAATCACGAAAAAAGGAGAATTCTATCAGGCCCACTGGAATAATGCAGGTATAGTATATTCTAGAAAGTTTTGTATTTAAATATTGCAAAAACTTTGTAGTCAAAAATTGACCAGGCCATTGACAAGCCTATATCAATTGCAGTGATTGACAGTAGACAGGATGTCCTGGGCCCAAATTGGTTTGGGCCCGCTGTCAGCTGTCAAATAGAAGATTAATCATTTGTTTTAGTTGTTTGCTTTGACGTTAAACACAACAGAAAGCGATCTGTCTGCTTTGTATGACGTGCACAACGAAAACGAGCTACAACAAACACAACTTACAATGTTGACATTATTTTGACAGCTGAGCTTGCTGAGATGTTGTGTACGTGAAAACGTGGTCCTTGTCATGGGCCTGCTGAAAACGAACGAAAACGTGCTTAAGCGCGAAAACACAGAACTCTCCACTTTAATACTTTACAACATTTCTTACATTTCAGGATCCACCAAAGGGAGATCATAAATAATAGATACCGAGTGATTGCAGTATTTGTCATTTACATAAATATATACACTATTATATAAATATTTCATGGGAATGGGAGGGACCATCAGGGCACCCGATTGAAGCACTCTGGATGGGGAGAGTGGGAATGCCAACTCCCCATTGCTAACAGTTTGTGAATAGTGGGCGGGTTCTTCTCCCCGCCCATTGGGGCATCCTCATGTTAGATGGTTTGCTCTTTTGACCAACTGTTCAATCTTGTTGTTGGAAGGAGATTCTTAATATCCCTGTGGATACATAGAAGTGATGTTGCCTATCGATCCACCAAACCTCATTTTGGCCCTTCATACAATGGCATGATTAGGATAATCAGTGGTTATTAAAGCTTGATCAAGTCTAACAGCGAGGAGAGCTCACTGCTGTCGGACTTAGTTTCCGTGCTACAATGGGTGGTAGTACATATCATACATCATACATACAACATAGATAAAAACGATTCTTTGGCAAAAAATGGAGATGAATCCGAAAAATACTGTGGCAACCCTGCTTGCAAAGCTGGTTAGGTGATTGTTTGATGCAAAATAAGTTACAAAAATGACAACAGCAAAGTGAATCCTAGAGGGTTTGAGCTGTTTAGTGGAATATCGGTAACAAGAAATTAGAAGAAAAATTAGTATTCTCCATTTAATTCCAACTACCTTTGCTTATCATCGACAGATACGCGTATTTCGTCTACAATGTGCAGACTTCTTCAGCGTCTCGTAATAATAACTCGACTTGCAAGAGAATACTAATTTTTCTTCTAATTTCTAGTAACAGCAAAGTGTTCAAAATTATTTCAATCATTCCTAGAATTAGGAAACGTTCATTCCTATCATTTATGTTGTATTAATGTGAAAGAAATATTTGTACAGATCGTCACAAATTCTGACAACTTACTCTTTTGGTGAAATAAGCAACTAGTTTAGTGGAAACCCTAGCACACGTTAAATCATGCCTCCATTCGAATATCCAACCCGTTTGACCCCAAAAACGATCAATCAATCAATTCATTTCCGATTTTCAATGACCAGCCCCCCCTTTGAACCGCATAGCTATTCCAATCGAACAGAAAGAGGTCACCAAAAACGTTCCCCGCAAAGAATGGCAAGCGGAAGCCCCACTCTCCGACGCATGTTCTAAACAATCCAATAAATGTCACAACCTATGAGGATAACTTTTGCACTCGTCTCACCGGAAATGTGTGGGTAGGCTCCCGAGCAAAGTCCAATGACAAAATGGTTACCAATTTAAGTCAATGCAAGCTCAATTTGATATTTTCATTAACCTTTACCTCGTAACAAACTATGTCACTCACCGATTGAGATGATCCAGCAGCTCATTCTCCTCCCGAATCCGCTCCTCGGTCAGATTGCTTATCTGCAAAACTTCCTCGGTGATGCGGGGGACGGCGGCATCCCCCCTTTGATGTGGCTGCTCATCACTTATTCTATTATCGTAGTATTTATTTGTCTTATCTTCGGTGAAAATACTTTCACTCCGCTTGGCCCTCCGGTATTTCCTGCCTTCCGGACTGCTACTGCTGATGTAAGAAAGTAGTTTGTCTCGTAGTTTATTGTCTATTAATTTTCCATCCCCATCCACATGTTGCTGTTGCTGCTGCTGGTGCTGATGTTGGGGACCAACTTTGGGTTCTTCTACTGCTGCTCATACTACTCGTACTGATACTGCTGCTTTTGCTTCTACTGCTGGCTGGCCCGGAGGCTGGCCCGGGGGGCGATATGGATGATGATAATTGATGATTATTAGTACTCGCCAGGCCTGTGGGGGGAAAAGAAGAAGAAAATATAGTCGTTTGAGAGGAAAATTCCTTTAAATGAATGAAAATTTATGCCCGAACGGATGGAATTTTTCCTCGGTTGTAATTCAATGCAAAGTTCCCCGGTGCTTATCGTTTGATCATTAGTTGATAGACGCACGAATGCTCGTGCCAATAAAGTATATTACTCACGATATGGATCAATAAGTCCCTCCAAAAAACCCCACGAGTCACCTTAATCAATAAATAACACGAACCACGTCGGACCCTTTTCTTGTTCCCGTGGACGCGCGCTATTAATTTCCTCCACGCAAAATAATAGAAGCGTCTCCGAGCTTATCTCGACCCAAACATCCACCCGATCCGACGACTCCGGCTACGGGTTAAGTTGGGTCGCTCGGCATTCAACCAATTCTGCCAAAACACGCCAAATTACTTTACCCAAAATTAGATTTTCAACGAGCATTATTCTGCCCTTTGTTACACACCTTTGCTTGGTTTGACGCTAAACTGAACCGCCGCCACAAGACCCGGGTGATTCATCTGGGGGTGAAGAAGGGAAGGTGTGCTGTTGTGCAGTGCGGCGTTACGAAACAATGACCAGACGGTATTGTTGTCGGTTGACGATGTTGTTGTTGTTAGCAGAGCGTGATCCCAAAACATTTTCGGATTTAGTTTTATTTAATCAGGTGGATCGCACTAGCGGAGGGAGAGCGTAAAAGGGGAGATTAAATGTGAAAGAAGAATGATATGAGAAAAAAAGGGCACCTTTAAGATTGTGTGGTGAAACACAACGCCAAATTAAATCAGCCATGCAGCTGATGGTGCTCTTGTTGTATTTTAAAATAACAGGATACATCACTACCCAAGTAACAATTCAAATGCAAATTGGTTTTATTCATGTTTTATGGTAGTTTAATCAAAGCATTATGGAGATCATCTGGTTTTATCAGGGCATTTTTCAAGTTAGGGTGGTTTTAATTGATTTACAGTTCTTAAGAGTGATAAAAGAACACTTGAAGAAACCTTCATAAAACTACATCATTTATAAGTGTAATTCACCTTATAATTAATTTTATTAGATACTTGAGTCCCCTCTCAAGAAATCGATTCGCAACTTTCATAAAACCTGATAAAAGTTTTGAGAAAGTTTTATGACATTCTTCTTTAAGATAAATGTATCTTTAAAATGCTGCCATAAAACGCTCTTAGAACCATTTGGTTTCAAATAAGAGCACATACTCTTGAGAAAGAAAATTATGTGAAAAATAAACAAACTGGCCAACTGGACGCAGATAGGTGAAAGAAAATATAAAATAGTGGATCGTTCAAACGGAAATTCAATAAAAACCTCTCCAATATATTGAAAACTCCTTCGAAAAGATCTTAGCATATTCGAGTTAAATTTTCTTTTTGTTTTTTATCGACTAGCGCTGGTGATTAAAAATATTAAATTATAAGCTGTAATTATGACTAAGAACAACAATTAAGCATAGGCACTTTTGATTTGCACGGTCACATTTTCTTTGTTACTTATGTGCCTTTGTCACACTGATTTTATGGCTTACGATATCTTACGAAAGACTTGTTTACCTTGAGCAATTCAAACAAGTTTTATTCAAGCGTAACTCATCTTTTTCAAGAGTAGAACAAACAAAGATGAACTTATCGCGCTCCTCAAAAAATCGTGTTAGTCTTGTGCAAGAAATATGGGTTTTATTTGCGTTTTATGGTAGTTTTAGATAAAACAATTGGTAAAATGGCGAGCGTGGCTATTTTGGAATCCCTCGGAACGGTAGCCATTTTCATAAGTATGCAACAAAACTCTAATTTTTCCAATGGTACGAACAAACAATGCTGTTTGAAATACATTTTAAAACATAAAATGGATTGTAGACACAATTTATTCAAGATCTAACAATTTATCAGCCTTGTTACCTAAAAGTTGAATTTTCAACTAATTTTTTTTTAAATAAGTTAATGTTCTATCAATAATTCAGAGGCGCAATAAAATTTTTGAACTTTTATGTTATAAAACACCAATAAACTGAATGTCGTATGAAAAATTCATCAATTGCAGGCAAAGAACAGTACGTATCCACTTTGGAAGAGATATATAGTAGCTCTAACTCAACCATAAACAACAACAAAAATCCCCATTCAGCAGAACGAATCGAAAAATGGAATCTTCAAAGCATATTTGTGATGGACTGGAAGTGTTCTTAAAAAGGAAAATCATAAAACTATCAATACTTGTGATAGTTTTATCATAGTTTTACGTATGTCTTGAATGTCATTACAAGCATGTACCGATAAAACTATCAAGTTTTAAGCGAACCTTGGGAAATAGTCTTGAAAACCTCCTGTAGTATGGGCCTTCTGGAACTTAAGAGGGTTTTATGGCTGTTTAATCGATGTTATGTAGAATATCTAGTTTTATGCGTGGTTTTATCAAATGAGACTTGAAAACTTCTTCAAG
Organism: Aedes japonicus; assembly: GCA_034211315.2. NCBI lineage: Eukaryota > Metazoa > Arthropoda > Insecta > Diptera > Culicidae > Aedes > Aedes japonicus. Next base: position 145,942 of record JASCZW010006301.1, on the reverse strand, counting down.
TGTACTTTGAAATTGAATTTGTTACTTGGGTAGGGATGGCGGTTTTAAGTTTGATATGCATTATTGAAATAGTATAAGCCACCCTGTTGCTATTAATAACGAACGACTTGAAACAAGATGGTAGAAACTGCTAGAATTTAGCAAGACTTGAGTTTCATCACAATCGGTGAAGTGGGAACTATGATAGCGTCAGAACAAGGACAGATACAAAGAAAATTTGTGCGCTCACTTCGAAAATCCACACGCGTGATGGATCTAAGTAGGTCGCGCTGGACTATAGAGTGCTCTGCAAGCACGTATGTATTAGTGAGCCGTTGTGCAGGCAAAAGTGACAGCTGCATAAATGTATACGTGTCGGTTAGAGTAAGTTTTTTCAAATAATTGATTCAGCATATTTTAAGCATAAATAATTCATTGCGCTTAATTTACAACAAACTAATACTTCTGTTTATTGCTAAATACATTTATTTTTAGCGTTCAAGCCCGGTACGCCGAGAAAATCAAGAAATTCTGTCATGGTTATGATCCATATCAGTGGAAGCGAAAATTCAAAATATTTCTTACCAAAAAACTTAATTTCGATGATGTCGAATATCTCGTAGCCAGTGAAAATTCTTACACGCAAGAAATTTTTAAGGCCTTCAAGAGTGTGGATGTATACACACATTTTAAGGCAGGATGAAGCTTCTAGGCTCCAATAACGTAGGTTCTGGCTATTGTATAGTAGTTGCTCAGGTAAAATTTTGAATTGTTTGTAACGTCTGTGAGGAGAACTATAATTCCTATGCCCTTACGGATAAAAGGATATATTCAGCCTTAAGGATCGGACAACTTCCAGACATGACTTACAGGTTCCTGAAAGCGCTTCAGGGGAGTTGAATGGGTTCATAAGTTCAAGGGCTCAAGTTGATCGTGGACGGAGGGAATTCATTTGTTGGCCACTTATTTGGAAATTTGAGGAGCCATTCGAAGGCGAACATCAAGTCAACGTTAAGCAAATTATATCCTGATCCGAACTTGCTAAAGTATTTTTTCTGTCTATTTTTTTTATTCCAATCTAGAAGGAAACCTCCTAAGCAAGACTTGCGTTACACGTGTAACGCAAAATCTCTGGTTGAGGGAATCGCTAGTTTGAGTATTTCCCAGAGCTCAAATTCGTACTGGGAGAAGTTTCGAGCTGGCAGAATCTACTTTTAAAGCATTTACAAGAATCCCGATTGAGAATCCTTCTGCTATCCGGAAGATTGTAAGTTCTCAGTAAGTACCACGACATATGGATGTAACCACGAGAAGATTGCAATAGAAGCATATTCCTTAAAGGTTACAGCTGAACATAAAAACTTCCGAAAGAAAAAAAAAGTAGAGAAATGCCATTTTTAGGACCAACACCGGATGCAATCACAGAGTGTGATTGTTGCAGCAAGGGTGCAGTGGAAGTTAAATGTCCTTACTGTCTGCGAGACGGAATTACGATAAAGTAATGTGCAATTAAGAAGGGAAGCCCTATCCAAATAACGGATACAGGATATAACATGGATCCCAATCATCAATACTTCTATCAAGTACAGATGCAGATGCATGTACTTAACATAACTTTTTGTGACTTCGTTTTTGGACATGCAAGGATTTGTTAATACTACGAGTGGACCGAGACGACACATTTTTAAAGAGAGAACTTATAAAGGCTGAGAACTTTTTGCAAATGGTTACTATGCCTGAGCTTCTTAACCAATACTAAACAGAGGGGAGGGTTGGAGGTAGAACGTGGACCCTTGTAAGAGGATCAATATGAAATAATAACATTAGACCACTACTTTTATTAGTTTATTTATCAGGTATACCAATACAAAAATCAACTTCCAATCATTAATTTATCCTTCGGAACTACCGAAGGGCATAAATTAACTAGACTACAACATACTGTAACAATCTGATCCACTATTGGCGTTTCATAAAAGTTAGTAGTTTTCCTCAGTGTGTTAAGAGGAATTTTATTCTTATATAATATCTTATACTTATTACCTAACTGCGCAATTACTCGCTCTGTATGGATTCGGGCATTTGCTTATTTTCGTGTTCTTTGTACATCAAATGGATTTAACTGATCCTGGCCTACTGTAAAAGCAGGTAAAGGGCGAACACGAAATTATTGCGACACCGAAAATGTCATGCCAATTTTCTTATAATGTTTAGAATCAAACCAAAATTTTAGGGTAGTTTTATACATATATTTTCTTCAAAAATCAAAAGAGAAGATAATCGATGGAGCCTTGAGTGTAAAATTGAACGCAAAGTATTTACAGTGTCATCCGGTACCAGTTTCTCAGTTTTTTTCATTTTCTTAACATGTCCTTCTCGTCTTTGACTGTCTTCTTGCTCTTCCGAAGTTCCCGCTTCATCATTGCCCAGTACTGCTCCACCGGGTGCAGCTCCGGACAGTTTGGCGGATTCATGTCGCTTGGAACAAAATGGACAGAATTGGCCTCATACCACTCCAGGATACTTTTAGAATAGTGGCATGATGTCAAATCTGGCCAAAATAGCGGAGCTTCGTCGTGCTGCTGCAAGAACGGCAAAAGGCGCTTCTCGAGGCACTCAGATTTGTAGATCTCGCCATTTACTGTGCCCTTTGTCACGAAAGGCTCACTCCTCAGTCCGCAAGAGCAGATGGCCTGCCAAATGAGATATTTGGAGGTGAACTTCGACATTTTCTTCTTCTTAAATTTGTCGTCCACATAGAACTTGCTCTCTCCGGTGAAAAACTCCAACCCCGGAATTTGCTTAAAATCGGCTTTTATGTACGTTTCGTCATCCATCACACAGCAGCCATATTTTGTCAGCATCTTCTCGTAGAGCTTCCTTGCCCGATTCTTAGCCGTCGATTGGTGCCGCTCATCGCGGTTTGGGAAGTTCTGAACCTTGTTTGTATGTAGTCCAGCTCTCTTCTTTGCATTCTGGACGTAGCTCTGCGACATGCCGATCTTTTTAGCCAAATCACGACTTGAGACGTTGGGATTTGCTTTAATCATCCGCTTCACCTTTCCCTCCGTCTTTTTGTTCTCCGGTCCCGGTTTTCTTCCAGCTCCTTTGCCGTGGTCCAACGTCAACCGCTCCTGGAACCGCTTCAACACTCTGGAGACGGTTGAATGGTGAATGTTCAACATTTTTCCCAACTGCCGGTGCGACAGGTCAGGAAATTCCAGGTGTTTGGAAAGAATTTGTTCTCTCGACTCGCGTTGGTTCACCTCCATTTTCGTTGAATCGAAAAAGACGACTTCGAGTTTGACAGCATGTAAACAATACACATCAATGAGAAAGTGTGCAAAATTTGGTTGATTTTTACCCAATGGTAAAAAAGTCATGCCCTGTTGAATGTGTCGCAATAATTTCGTGTTCGCCCTTTAAAAGCAGTTCTACTCCAGTATTTTCCTCGTAGTTATTAGTAAAAAATCCACTATCGGCCATTATGTAATCTCTTTTTTGCATTTTACTCAACAGACCAGATTTCTTTGTAATATATTTATCACTCGATCGACCACCAACCGCGTTCATGTATGCAATCAAAGTCAGATCTATATCTAGCATAAGTGTAAAAAGAAAAAAATGAAACTTTGTGCTTCCGAACGCAGCAGCAGGTTCAGCTAAAAAAGGTTCCAAAAACTCGTATAGCGATTTGAAAACCTTGTAGTTAAGTGCGGTAAAATATCTGCACTTATTATCATTATGTCCAAAATCGTCAAAACTGGTACAGGAAAAGGGTTGGTGCTTGTCTTTCATAATTTCTTTGTCACGCCGCAGGTTTATGACTACACCTTCGAGCTCCGCAACTCTACTGGCAGGACCCGGCACCACCATAAACACATCTTCTGTTTGGCACGATTCATGCTTCATTCAAAAGTTGATGGCCATTTTTCTGGTTCTACCATAAGATTTTGTACAGTCTCCTTGTCCACTTTATTCGCCGCAAAACGCCAGTTTGCCTTGAACTGTTTTTCGCTCACAACAGCTTTTTGAGTCTTCTTAAGGTCCCGCTTGACGATGGCCCAAGATTGTTCGATTGAGCGGAGCTCTGGCGTGTTGAGAAGGTTCTTGTCCTTGGGCATCACGCGAACGTTGTTGGCAGCATACAACTCCATCGCCTTTGTGCCGTAATGGCAAGATGGAAAGGCAGTAGACGTTTTCGTAGGCACTCGCTCAGATAAATTTTCTTGGTTGACGATTTCGGTCGCAATGTAAAATTACTTGGCAGCCAGGTTCTCATAATATATGTGTCTGTACCATTCACGAGAATATTGTATTGATGCAACATTGTCTAGAAAAATATGCTTTCCAAAATGATACGAAATTTTACTTCGAACATGCACCACATCGTAGAGATCGAAATATTGTTATCTCCGTGAATGTGAAAATTGTCCAAGCTGGTTAGCTTTTGAAAACAACTTTTTCAAGGAACTGTAGGAATGTAATGCATTTGAAATATCTTTTGAGCAGCGGATATCAACAGACCGGTGTAATCTAGAGACTCTCTTACAACCAGTTGAGGAATTTGTATCGCTACTTCCCATGGCAAGGGGCCCACGATGCAATTGGTGACACATTAAAACGAATGGCAAAAAACGCAAGAATAGCTAGGGGACATGAATTTGTTAGTTAGCAAAAGAATTAACAAAAATAATGATTTCTGAACGAAAATGACATTTTGTTAGGTATCTTATGAAGACTATGAACAGGGAGTTACAGAATGGAGCAATATCTTTCAGCAAACTAAAATTATTACCTTAGTATACGTATAATAAATTGGAAATACAAGTTTAGTTACAAGTTTAGTTAACTAAGAACAGTTTTTTCAATAAACACGTTTATTTTGGCAAATAGTTTAGACTTTAAAAATGCTTTGAGAGTTGACCTTAGAGACACTTTTTTCACTTCAGATCTCTCCAAAACTGACGTTAAAAGTTCAAGTTTTTGCACACAATATATAAAGTATACAATAAGAAGCACAATAGGCATACAGTCACCGCCAGAAAAAAGTGCCCACCTACCCCAGTTTCTCCTTTTTGTACAGCAAACTGTAAAATAAGTGAAAGATTCTAAGTTTTGTTGTTTTGATGGCATATTTATTATGTTCTTTTCTTGTCTGGTACATAAAAAACACTTGTCCTACAAATTCATTTTTTTTTTAAGAAAGATAAAACTATAGTAGAAATTATGCATGTCAAAATAAAGTGCCCACTTCTTATTTTCATTAAAAAAAAAACAAGTTATAGATCCAGTCTGTTGAGTGATCATTAGTTGATGGGTCCTCCCCTGGCCTTCAACAGTTTTTGCAAACGTTTCGGCATACTCTCCACAAGATTTTTCAGATTTGTGGGTCAAGACCTTCCGAGGCGTTCTCAAGAGCTTGAAAATAGTTATGTTTGTTGGTAACTCCTGCCTTATCAATTCGTGAATCTAAAATGGCCCACAGATTCTCTATTGGGTTCAGATCTGGACTCTGTGGGGGCCATTCCATACGTGTAATACGGCAGGAACGGAAGAATGCCTTTGACTTCTTCGTGGTATGTTTTGGATCATTATCTTGCTGGAACACAAATTTGTTTTCCAGCCAAGTTTTAGCCAAGGAAACCTCCTCATTCTCACACACTATATCGATGTAGGAATCTGCTGTCATAATACCATCGATTTTTACCAAAGCACCAACACCCGCCAAGAATAACATCCCTCCACCATGCTTAACTGTGATCTGGATATGTCGATCATGAAGCGCCTCTCCAGGTCTATGCCATACACGAGCTCGTTTTTTGCTATTGAACAACTCGAATTTGGACTCATCAGTCCACAAAACAGTCTCCCAATATTCTAAAGGTGTATCAGCATATTCCCGAGCCAATTTGATTCGTTTCGCTTTGTTGAATTTGCTAATAAAAGGCAACCTCTTACTAAACCTGTTCTTCATACCGTGTTCAGCGATCCTTATGCGTAGAGTACTGTCCGAGATCGGTTGTTGAATCACTTCCTTGATCTCCCTGAGGGTAACCTTCGAATTTTTCTTAATTTCTTGCTTCTGTTCGAGAATCTGTTCTTCGTTTCCTTCCCCTTCCTGGGCGATCAGCTACTGAACCATAGCTTTTGTACTTTGCGAAAAGTTAGGTAGCTGCTGTTTTGCTGTATCCATACTTTTCACCAATCTTGCGATGCGATTCACCTTTCTCGATGTCATGAATAACACATTTTCGGATCTGCAAGGGAATAGTTTTGGATATTTAGATAACTCGCACTGAATCTTTCTGACCGACAGCTAAAATCCGTTAGAAGATCAACAAGCACTTGGAAACGTCAAAAAAAAATTGAATACGAGGGGCGTTTGGATGTAAAAATTACATACATATAATATATTTTCAATTGGGCACTCTATGGTTCAAAAAATAATTTTGCAAAAATGTGTATTATCCATTGCAAAAAAACACAGCTTTAAAATAATAATATTATCATGCTTAGTAAAATATATGAATACAATATAATGAGTTTTTCAATGACTTCAGAGATGAAACGTGTTCATGAGACAAGTGGGCACTTTATTTTGGCGGTGACTGTATTTAAACGAAAATTGTTTACTAAATACTATTTGAACCATTTTACCCCATATCTTTTGAACCGTTCATCCAATCGTCTTGCTGTTAAGAAAAGAGCTGTAGGAAACTTAACAAAGATTTCGAAAAACGTTTTGTTTAGTGGAGAAACGCGAATAATCAATGAAAAGGTCGTATTTTTGAATATTATTCGAATATGAAAAAAATAAGTCGGAAATATCTTGAGAACGGATGCTCTTACAAAGATCATCATCGAAACTTGATTTTTTAAATGCTTCAAAAATCAGATAGCTTTCAGATGCTTCAAAAATCGGATGCTTCAAAAATCAGATCAAAGCACGTTTATTCTCGCAAATATTAAAATTTTGAGAAATACACCAAAAGTTTCTTTCAGTGTATATTTGTTTCGCAACCTTCACACATAGGGCCACAACTTGTTCTTAGACAGTTTTTTTTTTGTATTACCAATGGTTTTCGAGCTACAAATTATTAATTCAGGTGCTATTCAAAATGCTTACGCCCTTTTTAAAACTGACCCTTGAGTCCAAAATTTTTTTGCATCAGCTGCAAAAACTTACCCTCGTGGGTTAAACGTTAGCATTAGCATTAGCTTTGACGGTTGCACACCTCGTGGATGGAGCTACGATGAGGAATAATTCGTTGAAGACATTGCATGCCACCATGAAACGAAACCAGCTTCTGATACGTTTCTTCACGCAACAATCACCACGAAAACACTCCTCGATCGCTCACCTGGCCACGTCCATGCAACCGTTGGTGATAGAGAGATTTGGTATCTACCTTAAGAAGACACGGGGAACCCACGTAGCTTTCAGTGAGATATCAAAGGAAAAAGGAAATGAATAGTCGGAGAGAATAGTTGAACAGAATGCCCTGTTTGGCGCACAGAACAAAATATATTCAAAAATGGTCGTTGGGAGCATCTAGTCTAAGAGAGGTTACAGTGATGCTCCATTTATCTTCAAACGGTTGGGACTTTAGCATTAACTATAGTCCTAGCTCCCTATGGCTTATGGTTATGGCGCCATTACTCGCTCTCAGAAAAGAAAGAAGAAAGCGCCGACCCAAAATCATATGTCCCCCCCCCCTTCCCCCCATCACACACACACGCACACACACACGCACACACACACACACACACACACACACACATACCTCACTCGCCCACATCACTACTTCTGTTTGGATTTAGATTAGTGAGCGCCGACTGAAAGTTAAAAGCGTCCAAACAATTCACCAACTGTCAAATATTGCAATTACTTACTCTCGTGGGTAAAACGTGTGCACAAATTTTCAATTAAATCGGAGACACTCGAAGTTGGTCGGTAGGTCATTTCGCCTAGAAACGCTCTCGTGCGGTCAATCTAGCTCATGCTCTAAGTCAACTTTTGAAAAACTGAACGATTATCGAACGGTTATTTTCAGATATGTGTAAATAAACAGCGATGAGCATCAATACGTTGCTGCCCACTATTTTGCTACCGGACCTAGCGCGTTATCTATTGTTTCGATTTACTATTGTTCGGTGGCGTGTGACCGAGTGAGCACAAAAAAAAGAACAATAAACCTACAGCTAGCATGTTTGAAGTCGATCAGTAATTCTCCACCAATTGCTTTGTTATCGGGCATAGCGCATTTTTTTTAATTCCGATTATCTATTGTTCGCGACGTGAGTGATCGAGTGAGCACAGAAAAAAAAAACAATACAGCTGCCCTCAGGAAGTATCAGTTGCCGTCGTTGTCTGGATTTATCTGCTGCATGATTCATTGCCTTCAAAGGGTGGCCTCTTAGTTGGGGTATTCTGCAACAAGGTTTTTACCGCTTTTCACTTTGTTTGTGTTCGTCTTACTTGTTGGTATAAACGTGGGTGATAATGAAAGTGGTGACAATTATTTAGAAAGAAAAAAATATAGGAAAGATCGTTGTTCTTACCTTGACTTTCAATCTATATAATCATTGATGTAATAAATACAATTGAATATTATTTTACAAAACTTGAGAATTCCATGGATGATCTGCAACTATATGTCATATAAAAATAGTATATCGAAATTTTCAATAAGCTGTTTCGTTTCTTTGTCTTGCAGTTTCCATATGTAATCTCATGAGTTCTATGAGTGATTTTAATTAATGAAATTAATTAAAATTCAATAGTATATTAAAAATAACCCAGTAGAATAATTTTATAGAGTAAAGCTTAGCTGAATTACGTATTTTGTTATTCGTTTTATTGGATCATACTGCTGAAAGGATATTCTCAAATTCTCATACTCCCGCAGGTTTCGCGTGAGTGTCGCTGTTTGTAAGCTTGAATTTAGAACGGTAACAAAACATGATCTTTCTGTCAAGCGTAACCGCATGCAGGGTAAGTCCAACGCTAAGATGGTGGCTTCCTACATACATAAAACATACATATATACGTAAAAATAAAGGGCGCTGAAAATGGTTGCAAAATCTTGATTGTTATCTAAAAAAGGCACATTAACCTCAACCAATTTTACCTTAACACAATTTTTATCTTAGTATGAAATTAATCTAAATGATTGTTTTCAGAGCAATCTAATCCAATTTCAGCCCTCACGAAGAATCTCATCGTGCTCGAAGCATGAGTATGGTGCACCTCAACAAATAACTGCTCGTAACCAACTGAAAATGAAAGCTCGCTCTCCAAGAACAATCTCACATTCGCCAGCTAAAATTTCATTCGCATGCAACGAAGCTGTGGCGGTAAACAAAAAGCCACACACACCGAGAAACCAATGGGCGGAAAAGCACCGCCCCCCACGCACCGCATCAACTTCCACAACCCATACCAGGAAGGCAAACAAATTAGATTCGTCGTAAATTTGTAAAGCCGGAAAATCCATTTCAAAGAGAATAATTTATGTGAGCCTTTGGGTTGCATTATGGTCCTCTGTCTGTCAGCTTACAGTGGGCTCATTGACCGAAAATGTTCGCCAAAATTTAATTTCCCCGAAAACCGAAGCAATGTATTGATTAACTCTCCACTCGTATTCCCGCATCAAAGCGTAAAGTTTTCCGGAATAAAAAGTCGGTTCTGTTACCGAGTTTGCTTACTCTAAGGGAAGGCAATAAGTTTTCAATAAAGCAACAAAGTGCCTTTCAGCCGATCGGTTGCCCTGCCTTTTCTTCTGCGTCGGAAAATGGTCGACTCTCTTAAAAGAAAAGTGAAACAGACGGGGGGAGGGGGACTTAACATCGGTTTGCTCTCTGCTGGTTGCCGCGACTGGAAATAAAGAAATGATTGTTCATTTTCCCACTGGTTCTTGGAAAGGAGCAGTGTTCGGGAAATCATCCTCAAATCTGATGCGATTGGAACTCCTGGGGCGGAGATAAACTTTTGTGTGTATAAAGTGAACGAATCTCATGGAAACGAGGTTCACGCACTCAACCCCAAAAATTCATAACTCATAACATCCACTCAATTGACAAACTAATGCATTTAAAGCACAACTAGTAATCGATGGTCGACACTCAAATACGAAGATCAATTTTTGATCGAGAAAACTCATTGGATGTTTGTTCCTCGCTAAATTCGACATCTGCAACACTCATGGCCCACTAGATGCAAGCATGAGATTTGAGGACTAGAGTTTTTCCAATCATTGGAAATGAGAATCGAAAAACAATTTCTTTGTTGTTGAGGATTTTTACCACCGGGTTGCTCAGTTTGACAATTGATTTGGTGTCAACGCCAACTTCGTTTTGATTGTGGTTTTTACAAGCAGAACAACTTTAAGCGCTGGTAAACAATCGCTTGCGAAAACAGATCGGAAATGGCAAACATTTAAGTTTAAACTGAACGTGCTCGCTAAGTGCATGGTGGTTTCTCCTTTAGGAAAATTTCCAAAGCACACAACTCCAGAGATAACGGACCGCAGGAATAAATTCCAAAGGTGATCTCAGTATAAATCCTTTCGCACTTTAAATCTTTCAACCAATTCAAACAACTACAGTCAGGTCACCTATAGTGAAGTGGGGAGTACAATCCCTAATGATTTTTTGTATGTGGTTAGGGTCAACGATAAACTTGTTAGCTACGGAATATGAGCAGAATTGGCTACAGGACTATAAGAGGCCCCACTGTATTCTTCATGACAAGGAGAGCCAGAAGAAACAATTGCATATGGTTTCACTAAAAGGACCTTATGGACGATGGCGTAAATGCACGTTAATACCGAAGCGCTGGGTTCGATTCCAAATCCGATCGAGTAATTCTCTTAAATACGACACGATAACTCTGGATAATTCAAATCATCCTAGCACTTCGTCAAGAGCCGACAAACGCTTGCAAAGTAAACGTATCAAACGAGGAAAAAGAAGAAGCGCATAGTTGCCACTTTATATCGTTCAAGGAGCGTGTTTTGCAACGGAAAACGGAAGCGACGATTCTGACTCACTTACTTCCACGGGGACGTGTTATCAGCATAGAGTGGGAGAGTCGGGTGGGTGTCGCAGGAGGTGGTGGCAAGCCCCCACACATTTGGAAGGAAATATGTTTGTACCGTGCACGGTTCGCACCGCTTTCATCTTTTGTGTGGAAGTATTTACATTGAGTATGGTAAACGGTTACGTGATTCACAGGTCCGTATTCAGGTATTTTTTCGACATTGTGGAATTTGTGAAAGAGGGTAATTTGACGCCCCTGGATGTCTTTCTCTGTGCAAAATTTTATGATTTTTCATTTTGCATGATAATGAGGCTGTAAATGCATTCGATTTTAGCAGTGCTTGCGAATAGATCAACCATCAATATGAGGTCTGTCAAATATATCACAAACGTTGAAGATTTTTCCATAAACGTAGTAAATTTGACTGAAATTTCATGGGTAGTTTTAAAGATAGACGTAGGCGGGTAAAATGGTTGGTTTGACTATATGATTTTTTTCTGTGTAGTCATCAAGGATGAAATTTTTGTCCAACTCAAACTTGATGTCTTTTTTTCTAATCGTGTAATTAAAAAAGACTAAACACCTCTCATTTTGTAGGTGTGTGCGTACGGAATGATGCACGCTCAAACAACCTCTCTTTCATTTGTATTACTGTCCCTTTTTTCTCACGGAAAATTTACCCAATTTCCGTAAAAATTAAAACAACTCATAAATTACCGGCGCACATTATTTTCATCCACCGTTTTGGCAATCTTATTCCACTTGGTTCTCAATTCATTGATGTTTTTGACGACACTGCCGTTCATTTTCAGCTTCCTCTTCATAATAGCCCAAAATCTCTCTATCGGTCTGAGCTGGGGACAGTTTGGTGGGTTGAGTTCTTTCGGTATAAACTGAATTCCGTTGTTTTCATATCACTGTAGCATTGTTTTACGAATGACAGCTTGCAAGATCTCGCCAAAACATGACAGGTTTATTGTGGGATCTGATGAATTATAATATCCACTTTTGGAGCCATTCCGGTCCAAATTCAGCTCTGAGTTAAATGACTTATCAGTGATGAAAACCTTGGTCTTCTTACCATAGCTACAGGTGCCTTCCCGCATAATCACAAACCACTTCTGGACCATTTCCCTAATTGTTAACTACCGTTTCCGTTATTTGTTACGACATTTGCCCTATATAGTTGACAACTATAAACTAACAATCTCCTATGTAGTTTCAACAATATGTCAGATAGTAAGAGGCCAAATAACAATATGCTGAATAGGCGGTTAAGTTAGGTTACCATAGAAAAATGGCAATTTTCACGAACATAATTTTGCTGTACTCTATACCAAAGAGTTGGTATATAATCCGCCGAGTGCAGACGATTAAAAAACCTTTCAATGACAATATGGCAAGCATTAACCATATGTGTTAATGTTGAGGTTGTATGGTGAAAATGAGCTTAAACTAATCGATAACAATAACATAAAATGTGATAATATATCTTACATTCGAAATATAGTTTTGACTATATGGCTAATTGTTTTTCGTTATGCGGGTTGCCAAACCATGTATTTACAGTAGCGCTCAAAAGTCATTTGACAAACAGTATTTACGTTATCATTATAAAGGGGTGATACGGTCAAAATTTGGTCAAGGGAAAACGCGTGTAAATCGGTGAAATCGTTTATTTAAAAATCAAATTAAATTTCTTTTTCAAGTTCAATTAGTATAAAATTCAGGAAAAACATTCGGTTAGGCTTCCGCTTTTCCAAATCTGAATTGCCGGGCCTTACGCTTGACCCCTGCCATCAGATTTTGTACAGCCACCTTGTCCACCTTCTTTCGCCGCAGAAAGCCAGTTTGCCTTGAACTGCTGCTCGTCCTCAGCAGTTTTTTGGTCTTCTTTAGGTTCCGCTTGACAATAGCCCAGTATTTCTCAATTGGGCGGAGCTCTGGCGTGTTGGGAGGGTTCTTGTCCTTGGGAACCACCTGCACGTTGTTGGCGGCGTACCACTCCATGGCCTTTTACCGTAATGGCAAGATGCCAAATCCGACCAAAACAGTACGGAACAACCGTGTTTCTTCAGGAAAGGCAGCAGACGTTTATTCAAACACTCTTTCACGTAAATTTCTTGGTTGACAGTCCCGGAAGCTATGAAAATGCTGCTTTTCAAGCCACAGGTACAGATGGCTTGCCAAACCAGATATTTCTTTGCGAACTTTGACAGTTTCGTGTGCTTGAAAATATCTGCTACCTTCCCTTCCTTTGCCGTATAAAACTCCTGTCCCGGAAGCTGCTTGTAGTCGGCTTTGACGTAGGTTTCGTCGTCCATTACCACGCAGTCAAACTTCGTCAGCATCGTCGTGTACAGCCTCCGGGATCGCGCTTTGGCCGTCGTACTTTGTTTATCATCGCGATTTGGAGTCACTACCTTCTTGTAAGTCGATAGTCCGGCTCGTTTTTGGCTCGATGCACGGTTGTAGACGATACACCCAGCTTATTTGCGGCATCTCGGAGAGATAGGTTAGGTTTCGCTTGAAACTACCGGCAACTCTCTTTGTCGTCTCAGCGGCTTCCGGTTTTCGATTTCCCCCGATCCAGACTTCCTGGCTGTCGACAAACGTTCCCCAAACACTTTAATTACATTTGTAACGGTTGATTTGGCAACTTTTAGCGATTTTGCCAACTTTGCGTGCGAGTAGCTCGGATTTTCGCGATGCGCGAGCAAAATTTTGATACGCTGCTCTTCTTGCTTGGACGGCATTTTGACAACTGAAGAGTGAATTCCAAAATCAAAATAGGAGCAACATTCTACACACACACACACCTTCAAAATGAGGGGTGTTCAGGTTTTTTAAATGCAAAATTGAAAGAAATACGTCAAGTTGATATTGACCAAATTTTGACCGTATCGCCCTTTACTCAATTTAAACTTTTCCGGAAAATCTCAAAGTAGTGCAAGTATAAATAAAAAAACAAAGACAATGGAGTGTATTTCAACAATATTTTATGTTTATTTGTTTTTGAAACAAAAAATAACATATTCCATCGAGTTCAAAAGTAATATGACAAATGAGAAAAACAAAGAAAAGTCAACATTTCGCACAAAATGATATCATTTTTTGTAATCGCAGGATGGCTGACATCAGTAGTTAGTAGCAAAGCCTCGTGATTGCATTACAGCCCGACATCTGCGTCAAATCTGTCGTCAAATTAGAGTAGTTTCGGGTTCGTACACGTCTTTCGAGCTCTTTCCACAAGTGTTCAATGGGATTCAGATCAGGACTTTGACTTGGCCACTACATAACCTTGATTTTTGCTCAAATAAAATATTCCTTCAGCAGTTTCGAACGATGCTTCGTTATCCTGTAGGAGAATCCATTTCTTAAGCATTTTTTTTTTTCGCGCAAATGGCAACATGTGATTTTTCAATATATCTCGATGTACCAGTTGGTCCATGATGCTGTTGATACTTATCAATGGCCCAACGCCTTTTTGGGAGAAACAACTCCTTACCATCACATTACCGCCGCCATTCTTAAAAGTCGGAACTTGGTACCGGACATCGTTTCTGCGGTTGACAGGTCTGCTCACATTCTTAATCCTGTCGGAGGAAAACAAATTGAATTTGCTTTCGTCGCTCCAGAGTACTTGCGAAAAATCTTCCTGAGTCCAATGTTGGTGAGCCAAAGCAAAGGCAACCCTAGCCTATCTGTTTTTCTCAGAAATGAATGGTGTCTTACTCGGCCGACGACCATGCAATCCACCATCAGTCAAGCGATGCCTGATGGTTGACTTGTGAATTTTTATACCATGGTGTTCGGCCAAATCCTTGTTGATATCCGTAGCAGTTCTTCTGGGATCAGCTTTCGACATCATTGCTATCAAACGATTTTGCCTCTCAGTGGAAACTTTTGGTCAACCTGGCCTCGGGGAACTTCCGACGTAGCCTCTTTCCTTATTTTTCTTGTTCCAGAAGTTCACTAAATGACGAGAAATGCAAAAATCCCGAGCAACTTGAGCTTGTGAGCGTCCTTCTTCCAAACATGTCAGCACGCCCTCCCTGAGCGCGAGCGGGTATTCAGATCGTTTGGTTTGATTCATTTTTGGTATTTGAATATTCATTTAGTGATAAAATAGTGAAATGTTATGTTAAACTTTAAACTTACCACGAATAAACACTTTGTCAAATGACTTTTGAGCTGTAGAATTACACCAAAACAGGGTTAAACCCTCTGATCCAAACAAAAATGCGCAACCGATTATGCCAAATAAATGGAGAACCATATTAAGGAGTGTATCGAAAAGTAGTTATAAACATTCGATGCGTTATTACGCATAAACTACTGTATATATTTTTAGCGTGTAAGCGCCATTTGCTTTGTTTACATGTCAAAAATGATTATTCGGTTCATTCATTTCCGTTGATAAAGTTGTATTCAAAATGTCGCGAATTGAATTTGAGACTAAAAGAAAATTCTGCACACTTGGTGCACCGAAAAGGTGTTACTTACAACCAGATTGCGAAAAGAGTAAATGTTCACCCGGCAAGTGTAAAACGCATCATCGAAAAGTTTGGTAAGGAGTGCTCCCTCAAGGATTTACCAAGAAGTGGCCGGAAACCCGGCTCCAGCAACCCCGATTTGGACCAAAAAGTTGTGGATTATATTCAACGGAACAAATCTGCCTCTACTCGCGATCTAGCCAAGAAGTTCAGGACCAGCATCGGAATGATTCAACGAATCAAGCGCAGGAATGACTTGAAGACGTACAAAAAGCAGAAAGTGCCCAAACAAACTCCGGAACAAAAGTCTCGTGCCAAAACCAGGGCTCGAAAGCTGTACAGCTGCATTTTGGACAATGTCGACCAGTGCATTTTGATGGATGACGAAACATACGTTAAAGAAGATTCAAGAACGCTACCGGGGCCGCAGTTTTATACTAAATCTGTTGAGGAACGTGTGCCAACCGCAGATACGACTGTTGCGATGGAGAAATTCGGTCAGAAGGTGCTCATTTGGCAAGCTATTTGCATGTGGCTTGCGTTCTTCAATTTTCTATACAAAAGGAACTATAAATGCTGAGATTTATCAAAAGGAATGTTTGAAGAACAGGTTGCTACCATTGTATAGAAAGCACCAGTCCCCTCCTCTCTTCTGGCCAGATTTGGCATCGGCACATTACGCCAAATCCACTCTACAGTGGCTGACGGAGAATAACATCAAGTTCGTAGAAAAAGACATCAACCCACCAAACTGTCCCCAGTTGCGACCGATCGAACGCTATTGGGCAATAGTCAAGCGTATATTTAAGAAGGATGGTACAGTGTCCCAAAACATGACCGATTTTAAGAAAAATTGGGCAGCGGCATCCAGGAAGTGCACAAAGGTCACTGTGCAGAATTTGATGGCAGGTGTCAAATCAAAGGTACGGGCATTCTACAGAAATGAACATGATGACTAGTTTTTCCGTTTGGATCTTTTGTAAACATGTTAAGCTATAATAAACTGAAATAGTATGTTAATTTTAACCATGTTTTCATGCCTATTTTATTATTTGGAAGTTTATAACTACTTTTCGATACACTCCTTAATGGAGAACCATAACAAAACAAAAAAACGTCAGATCGGTTGCAGTTGGCAGTGTTGCCGTTTTTATTTTTCAAAAAAATTGAATGTCAAATCACCTTTGAGCGCTACTGTGAAAAACAATGGTGTTAAATCATTTGGAAAACCCTTCGTGGTCTTGGCCAAAACTTGCTAAAGTGTTGGGTTTTCCCATGTAGCGTGTTTTGAAAAAGTACAGAGAAACTTCTCTTTCTTCTTCCATTTTGTATTTCTCCGAAACACGTTCGAACTGCACCACGTAAAAAACTTATGTATGATGCTGTTATTATTATAGGGAACACATAAGATGTCATAGTTTACAAATCCGACCACTAGGGCTGCTGTAAAAATCAAAAATGTTTGTTCCAATACTAAATGGGCCACACCTTACAACTAATTATGACCGTAGTGTGCTACTTGGGGACTCTTCGTTTATCAAATTGCGAAAATCCTAACTATTTACTAGCATATCGAGTAAACGAAATCATGCACCAAAGTACTTAACGTGTTCGGGGGATGTTTGTCTACAGCCAGAAGCTTCGATTGGAAAAAAATCGAAACCCGTAAGACACAGCGAGGTTAAAAAGATAGGCCAGTTGTGTCCAGCAGAACCCCGCCCTTTCCGTCCGAGATGTCGCAAATAAGCTGGGGGTGTCGTCTACAGTTTTGCATCGAGTTAAAAAAAAATGATCCAGACTGTTGACTTACAAGAAGGAAGTGACTCCATATCAGGTTAAGCAAAACAAAACAGCCAAAAAACGATCTCGGAAGCTGACATTAAACAGCTAGGCAGCGTTTTTACACGACAACTAGAAGAAGGAAGGTGGACGGCCTCTCTAAAAATCGTTTGCTGCATTTCCTCTTACAACACGATTACGAGTTTACGTATCCGATTACTGGTCGGACACCATCGCATAAATGCGTTCACGGCGAAGGGGAACCATCTTTCATGATGTTCGAATGTAGAATGCCTTTTTTTGGAAGGAAACCGGTGCTTAAACACCTTCATGGTACTAGAGAAGGTGAAACTGGATGCTCATTGGATGTTGAACCACAAATACAGGGTGCGGCAGAAAATAATGCGAAATTTGCAAGCAATAATATCAACATTTTCGAGTGCAGTTCCCTTTATAAAATCCTTTTAAACAAATTTATTTAATGTGTCCTCCATTTTTATTGATAACATCCTCGAGCCAACGCCGGAAGCCAGAGCATGCCTTTCGGACGTAGTCCTTCGACATTGACTGCCATGTGCGTGTTATGGTTGACTTCAGGGTTTTTACACTAGGATGTGATGTTCTGCAGGTTCGTGCTTCAACATATGCCCAAATCGTATAATCCAACGGATAAAGATCTGGACTGCTAGGGGGCCATAAATCCTTCAGGCAAAAACTTCATGTTATCCTTCAACCATTGTTGGGTTCCCATTATGATTAGTATTTTCCATTTAATTCCAATTATCTTTGCTTATCTTGACAAATACGCGTATTTCAAAACACTGACACGAAAACGCAAAACACGAAATACGCGTATCTGTCAAGGTTGCAAAGGTAGTTGGAATTAAATGAAAAATACTAGTTTTTCTTTTAATTTCTAGTTAATTGTTGGGTTCGATTGGACGTGTGACACGGCACTCCATCCTGCTGTAGAACAACGTTTCCTAGCAGAAGTTGGGCTTCACCAGCAGAAGTTGGTCCTTTAAAATACCGATATACACTTCAGTATTGATTTTGTCTCCAGCATCAATGAAAACAGGCGGCATTTTCAAACCGTTGGACCCCACCAAGCTAAACATAATGACACCAGATGGATGTTTGGTTTGAAATTTGAATTTCACTTTTTCCGGAACGTTCTGCATTTTCTGCGGTGAAATAAACTGGTCCATGCGGCTGTTAGCGATGCTGAAAAGCTTTTTATCGGAGAACAGGATTATCATTTTTTCTTTCTTTAACAAGAAAGCAATCTCTTGGAGCGAGTCACTCGAAGTTCCTTGACCTGGTCCGTAATCAAGTGGCGTTTCACTCTGGCTCTGGAAGATGCATGCAGGTCTTCTTTGATGATTCTCCGCATGGATTTCTCCGAAATATTGGCTTTCTTTGCAAGTTTTCTTATGGAACGCACCGGGTTGCGAACATTTTTTGCACGGACCGATTTGATCACGTTCGGCGTGCGTGCAAAGCGCAAACGTCCGCTTCCCGGCTTCCGCTGCTTAGGACCATGCTGCAGGGACTTTTTTATGCGGTAAACTGTTGCCAAATGGTATCCTACTACCTTGGCAATCTCTTTCGGCTTCTTCTGGGCGAGCAACAAACTGGTGATCACTTCTTTCACAAACATTTTAACGAATTTGCAATAAAACAAATAGAATGTTTGAATGCAGCACTTGAAAGTAAGCATAACAAATACACTTTCGACAGAAATTAGTCACTAGCTACACGAATTAACCCATTTCTCAAGTTTGAACATTTTCGCATTATTTACTGCCGCACCCTGTTCAACGGATTGCTATGAAATAATGGAATGCAGTTTGTCGGGTTGTTTTACTTCCTTTTTTTATTTTCGTTTTTTATAGACTCCACAATCTAATTTATGTTAGGTGAAACAATACTGTTGATAAAACGTATATTTTATTGATCCTGTCTTTACTGGCTGCACTGGCTGTGCTGCATGGCTCTGCGGCACGTTATTGCTTTTCGGACAAATCGGTAGCATGCTGATATAGGTCCTGCGATTTTGAATGCGCCCCGACGACCCAAATGCGGCAGATCGTCACGGTCTACTCGGCAAAGTCCCCAACAGTGGAGTAAGCCTTTCTGGCAAAGGAAGTCCTCTCGAAACCGACCGTGAGCCACTCTACTGTCAGTCGAGTTATTAGTACACGACACTGAGGAAGTCTGCACATTGTAGACGAAATACGCGTAGTTGTCAAGATAAGCCAAGGTACTTGTAATTAAATGGAAAATACTATTTTTCTTCTAATTTTTAGTTACCCCTACGACAGTTTGCCGTGCTTTTTCGCGATTTTTTCAACCTAGTCCATAGTGGTTGACCTAGCATACTCCGATGGAGTTCTTCTTCAACAGTGGAGGTGATTTCGGTTGGTCAAGTACCAAGGTTGGTTCTGCAGTTCCGATCGGACCTGTCTCTTCGTAGCGCTTCGAGACCATGACACCCAAACCAAATTGTCGGTAACTTGTTAGTTGTTCTCCATGTGCTTGCTTCAGTACAGGAGTTTCCCGAGCGTATCCAATAGACATGTTGGCCTATACGATGTTGAATTCCCCGGGGGCTTTCCTGGCTTCGGAAACAACATTAGTTTCTGTATTTTCAACCTGTCCGGAAGATGGCCTTCCTCTAGGCATTTCTGTTGCACATCCCTGAACATTTCCGGAAATAGGTATTTTAGAGCTACGTTAGGGAAACTATCCGGGCCGGGTGCTTTCTTGACATTAAGGACATACGGGATCGAGTCCCTATAACTTTGAAGTTTTTGGAGTGCAAACCTCAAATACTATTAGGACTACAGGCGGGATATTTTCAAGAATCGTTTGCTCAACTGGAGCACCAATTGGTTAGCAATTTGAGCGTTGTTTGTTTTGTTTTGTTTGTGATTTTTAGTCTCTAAAACGTGAAGTCATAATTAACCTAACCTATAGTTCATATGGAAAAAGGACGCCCTACAGTTTCACCTTCAGCCCTTTCGCCACTGCCACGAGCTCCTCGTTGGAGACTGGATACCTTCAACGTTACTTCTTTTGTCCTCGCCGTACGGTGTACGTGGCCACATCGTTGGGTCTTAGTTCAGGAAAAGTCCTTCTTTCAGTTTTGCTGGACATAGCTTTGCAGCTATTGGTGGGCCTTTGATCTTCGCCATGACAATACGGTACGCGTCACTCCTGGGGTTAACATCAGCGGCTTGGCACAGCTTCTTGTAGCAGTTGGTCTTGCTATCGTCTTATCTCTTGTTTTAATTCGGTCCTGGCCGAACGGAACACCACCTGATGCACCTTTCTGTCTGCTGCGGATTTGGCTCTTTGGACACTTCATCTGGCTCTAACATAACTAGCGCGAAGTTGCCCATTCCAACAGTAAGCTTGGCGTCGCTTGTTCCTCGGCTTCAGTTTCCTCGGCATGGATGCGTCTCATGCCTTTACTAACGTATTCGTTAGCTTGTCAGCGTTCCGGTTTGAGAGTTCGTTGTCGAACCGAAGTGCCTCAACAAAGAGTTCCTCATAGAAGACCTTCGTCTTCCACTTCCGCTCGCACCAATTTGTCCCTCGTATTTCGACAGGATTTCGCTTGACGATGCTATACCGGATCGCCAGATGGTCGCTATGGGTATACTCCTCACACACTCTCCAGTTCATATTTGCCATCAGCGATGGGCTACAGGAGGTAACATCGATGACGCATTCACGACCGTCCCTGCGAAAAGTGCTGGCAGAATCTACGTTTGATAGTGTAACTTCCAGCTTTGCCAGAGCTTCTAGCAGGCTGCACCCTCTAGCATTGGTACATCTGCTGTCCCACTCCACAGCACCGGTCTTCTTCCAATATGCTTTTCAGTCAGTGCATCCAGCATCTGGTGGAACTGCTCCATGGTCCACCTTGAGGTTGCATGAAGCTGCATACAAAGATCCCGTTGATTTTGGCGATCACAAACCCTTCTCATGAACTGGACATCACTTCCTGGATGGGAAACCGACCAATCACTTGTTTCACAGTCATCGCCACTCTATCTGCAGCCCAGTTCCCGTAGGAACACGATATGGTTCCGCAATGATTGCGACGTCACATTTTGTTTCTGTTGTTGACTGCCACAACAGTTGCTGCGCTATGTCGCAATAATTGAGGTTAATTTGGGTTACCTCTATTACTGCAGACCTGCTGTCGTATTTCCTGCTCATATAAGATCTGTCAGGACCTTTGCAGTTTCTCGCCTGGTGACCAAAAACCATGCACTTAACTGTACGCCTTCATCAACCGGATTGTCATTGGTGCATCTCCAAGACCGCAGTGTCCCTTCAGCGCCTTCATAAGCTCGTCCTCTGTTATGATCTTGTCAAGATCTGTGCACTCGATCACAGTCTACTGCCTGCTCTATCGCCTGCTCTCCAAGAGATTTTTCGAAATGCTGTACTCTTGATGGTAGGGTCGTTCTTCAGCTCGAAGAGCATCTCATCTTTCTGGGTGCACCTGGTTTTCACCACCATCTCCCCTAGTTCCTTAAACTCCGGATCAGCTCTCACTTTTTGAAGGAGTTCAGCGTGCGTCGTTCCACGTTTGACCTCAACAATTAGAGCGTCGCCCTTACTTTGCCTTATTCTTATTCTTTTTTTTTTTAGCTTTTTCAGTTCCTTCTCCTCTCCTGGTGTGTCCTTTTTCCTTTTCTCCGAGCGAGGATTCTGATCCGGTTATGACCACCTCCATCGCGTTTTTGTCTTTCCAACACTGTCCCATCGACTTGTGCAACTGCAGCGTTTCGAGTCTCATGTGACTTATTGACCCTGGGTCAGGAACCTCTGTGACTTGCTACTGCTGGTACTGACAGTGGTCGGCACTGGCGATTGGCTACTTCTCAAGCAACACATCTCTGTCATAATGGGTGGCAGCAGATTGATTGTGACTTAATTGAGTCACATTATAGTTACATTGACTGATTTGCAACAAATGTGTTGCTAGGATTGTTATTTAGTTATAATCAAATAAATCTCACCCATGGTCGCCCCCGTTATTACATTTTCTTGTTCATTCGTAAAAATTAAAATTGCAACATTGATTCGGTATTCATTTCATGCACTCGCAACAAAACAAGCGCAAAAATTTACAAAACAAAATAGAGGGGGGGAAATTCTACCGACACTCACATATGTCGGGAGTTAATCGATTGCATTTACTACGTCTTACACAAAGCACGCGAAAATTTTATAATTTAACTGTTAGTTTAAGTTAAATTACGAATTATTGTTTGATTTTTCTTTTCTTCGCAAAAGCGACTCATTAAAACAAAAAAAGTATATATCATTTATTTGTTTCTTAATTTTTAAAGTGATCAGTATTGCATTCTATTTTTGATTTGAATTTGAATTCTTATGGCGCCATTTGGATCCCGAGGTGTTATTCGGCTTCACTCCGGAGCGAAACAAATATTTCTGCAATGGACGAATCCTGGTAACGCAAAAGTTAGGTTAAACTAAGTTGCTAATGCTCTTGAAAAATTATTTTTCGAGCTTTTCAAGCAAAGTAATTGGTGATAAAAAGAGCAGGAAATTAGAAGAAAAATTAGTATTCTCGACTAGGTCGAGTTATTAGTACGAGACACTGAAGAAGTCTGCACATTGTCGACGAAATACGCGTATCTGTCGAAAATAAGCAAGGGTAGTTCGAATTAAATGGAGAATACTATTTTTTCTTCTAATTTCTAGTTACAGGTATTCCACTAAGTAGCTCAAACCCTCTAGGATGCAAAAACAGCAGATTATCGTCGATAATCACAATACTGATCAATTCATACAGTTAAAGATATAACCAGAAACTAATAATCAATTTAAGTTTTAGGTACTGCGATGTATCATCTCGCTTTAGTTTTATTTAGATTCTTCCTTACTTTATTGATACATTTGTGGTTGAAATCAATAGCTTTTCACAATTTTATCGCTGTAAAGCCAACGAACAGTATTGGGAGAAGTTTATATTTGTAGATGAAATCAGTTCGCTTTTATTTTGCATAACTGGTTGAATTGTTTTTAAATAAATTATCTAATAGATAAATCGTCTAGCTCAAACCTTTGTAAGAGTAAGTGGCGGAATCATCATCATCATCATCAACATCTGTAATACATTTGAACATTTGTTTCTAATTAAGTGCAGAATTTGCAATACTACTCCAAATGGATGAATTGTTAAATTGCATGTCTTTTTTAGATATTCTGTAAAATGAATCTTCAAAACTACCCAATTTTCATTCAAAACTAACGCTAAAAAATCGGTAATTCTGAGCGTCAATCTTCTTTCAATACTATTACCAACATAATTTGGGTATGTACACTTTGAACGATTATCGGTACTTTTTATCGATCTTTAGGTATTCTAATCTTAGCGTGTACAGACGGAGAAAAATATCGTCGTCTTCACTTAAAAGCACAACCTACTTCATGAGCCTCGGCTGGTTAGTTAACAACAAAATTAACAATTATTGTATGATGAGGATTGCAGAAGCAGATAACTTCTCATCTCCATGCGAAGCGCTAGAGCATTATTGTCAAAGATATATACGTGGAAAGTACGATGGTCGCGCTAAAGATTAATAACGAATAAATTTGAGGAGTAAATTCGAGCTTATTCATTAAAGCGAATGATTTAAATAAAATCCCGAATTTTGCAAGAGTCAAACAAAAAAAATCCAATAAAGAATATTAAAAATAGCAAGGAATTCTTGTTAATTCTTGTAAGGAGTCCAAGGTGAGAACAATTAATTAAACACATACGGCAATAATTTTGAAAATTGTATCTTTGCACCTCCACCCAAGTACGACCCTGGTGCAATGCGAATGTTCTGCTTTAACCAGGAAAAAAAACACACACACACACACACACAATGTCGTATTTCAATGCCTTGGTTCGGTTGGTCGACTGGATCTTAATACGGATTAGGCACAGAGCATTGGAGTCTTGTGAATAGAACTCTTTATTCAAAAGCACCCCGCGTGAGGAAGCAATTTTTCAAAAGGGAAATGAAATTGTTCGGCAGTTGTTTGGATCAAAAGTTTCCTCATCAAACTGAGTACGCATGCATATCCGTTACTGTCAGTCAATCAGTGAGGACTGAGGAGACGACGATGGCGGTGCTGTCAAGTTTTTCAACCGGCTTTGAATAATTCGTCTTTCCGAACTTTCCCTCAGATAAGAGACATGGGAAGCTGTGAATGACTTTCTGCGAAGCGGATTTGACGCAAAAACTTTCCCAAGCCGTTTTCTTTCATATGGCACAAATGATAATGGTGTCGTTGGGGAAATTGTCATAAAAAAAATCAAATGATCGTGTGCTACGAAACAAGTTAGTCAGATAACATAATGCCATGAATGGATTGGTTTGATTATTCGGCTGTTTCAACGACTGTTTGAAATGACTGAAAATAAAAGGGGTATTTAAATTGATTCAACACTTCATGTTGTAGTCGTATTTTTGGTACTTTCCGATATGTTATGTTATACTATATATGAATATGTTAACTTATTGTTTGGCAGGTTTTTATTTTTTGTAAATCTTTCATAAATTTCACACAAAAGATAATTCAATTGAACAATTTTTTAAGGGTTTGCCGGAACTTAAGCCATTGCAAGATAGAAGGTAACTTCAGGCACTTCGTACTGTTTATCTCCACGTTCACCATGAGCCCCGAAGAAAAAAGCCAGTGACTTGGACATTCTTTTTTCGTTGATCGTCAGCTATAGAAGGACCTTTTTCCGGAATTTGCTGTGGGAGATATATTAGACGCCAACGCCTAGCTTCTCCTGCTCAAACTCGGCCAGCCTCAACTGACGTTTCCACATAACAATGTCCATCTTGTCCAGATACTTTTCCACAACTTTTTGACAACTTGTTCAAAACGATGTATCTGATTTTGTTAACAAAGAGAGGAACAAAGATTCGAACGTAAATTTCTCATAACTCCCCTCCACGGAAACAAGCATCATCATCATATTAGAGAAATGTTATTGCAAATCAAATGATGACACGTTCTATTTTTTTCTGCGCATAACTGGCTGCTACGATTGGCAATGCATAGGTGGATTCACATCCATGTGGCAGGGTAATCGCATGTAAAATCCCTAAAAGTAATCAATTTCTTGTAATAATACGTAATTATAGTTTCAGTGCATATTAATTCCATCATCGGATGATAAATGAAGGAATCATAGTTGGTCTTTCCACAGTTTTCCATATGTTTACGACTGCCGAGTTTGTTCACAAATCAATGCATATGAAAACTGGTTTGATGAACACAGAATATTCGAAAGTGAAATATTGTTAAAAAATGTGTTCCATATCGTTTTTCATTGCAAATAAACCACCAGAAGACAACTTAGAAAATACTATTGAATGAATCAGTAAAGTGTTTTGGTGCACACACTTGAAAATTGCATCATAGTAAAACTAGACTTAAAAATTTGTAAGATCCATACACTTAGATAACATTAACTATGTTAATTTTGAACTCTCTTCCCTTCAATTTGAAAATGAAAAGAGAAATGAAAATAAAATTCTAATTGATGAAAATGAAAATTAAAATGAATTTGAAAATGAAACTAAAAATAAAACAGAAAACAAAACTGAGAATGGAAATGAAAAAGAAACTGAAAAATAAACTGGAAATGTAGCTAAAAATTAAACTGAAAAAATTTAGCTAAAAATGAAATTGAAAATGAAACTGAGAATGAAACTCATAATGAAACTGAGAATCAAACTGAAAATGAAATTAAAAATGAAACTGAAAATGAAACTGAAAAAGAAACTGAAAATTAAATAGCGAATGAAACTGAATATGAAACTGAAAATAAAACTGAAAAATAAACTGAAAATGAAACTGAGAATGAAACTGAAAATAAAACTCAAAATAAAACTGAATATTAAACTAAAAATGACACTGAGAATGAAACCGAAAAAAAAGCTGAAAATTGAACTTTAATTGGAACTGAAAGTAGAACTGCAAAAACTAAAACTGAAAATGAAACTTAAATAGGAAACGAATATGAAACTGAAAATAAAACTGAAAATGAAACTGAGTATAAAACTGAAAATGAAACTGAAAATGAAACTCATAATGAAACTGAAAATGAACCTGAATGTGAAATTGAAAATGAAACCAAAAATGAAAGAAAAACGTGAAACTGAAAATGAAGCTGGGAATGAAACTCAAAATGAAACTGAAAATGAAACTGAATGTGAAACTGAAAATGAATTTGAAAATGAAATGAAAAATGAAACTGCAAATGAATATGAAAATGAAAATTGAACTGAATATGAAACTGAAACTGAAAATGAAACTGCAAATGAAACTGAAACTAAAACTGAAAATGTAACTGAAAAAGATATATAAAATGAAACTGAAAATGAAACAGAGAATGAAACTGAAAATGACACTGAATATGAAACTGAAAATAACTGAAAATGAATCTGAGAATCAAACTGAAACTGAAACCGAAAAAGAAACTGAAAATGAAACTTAAATTGGAACTAAAAATAAAACTGAATAGGAAACCAAAACTTAAATTAAAATAAAACTGAAAATGAAACTGAGAATGAAACTGAAAATGAACTGAAAGTGAAACTACAAATGAAAACGAAAAAAAACTTAAAATGAAACTAAAATTGGAACTGAAAATAAACTTGAAAATAAAAGTAAAACTAAAATTGAAAATGAAACTGAATTTGAAACTGAAAATGAAACTGAAAATAAAACAGAAAATGAAACTGAAAATGAAACTAAATATGAAACTGAAAATGAAACTGAAAATAAAACTGAAAATAAAACTGAGAACAAAACTGTAAATGAATCTGCAAATGAAACTGAAAAGGAAATCGAAAGAGAAACTGAAAATAAAACTTAAATTGGAACCGCATATAAAACTGAACATAACACAAAAACTAAAACTGAAAATAATAATGAAAATGAAACTGAATATAAAACTGAAATTGAAACTGAAAATGAAACTGAAAATGAAACTGAAAATGAAACTGAAAATGAAACTGAAAATGAAACTGAAAATGAAACTGAAAATGAAACTGAAAATGAAACTGAAAATGAAACTGAAAATGAAACTGAAATGATACTGAGATGAAACTGAAAATGAAACTGAAAATGAGACTGAAATGAACTGAAAATGAAACTGAAAATGAAACAGAAATGAAATGGAAATGAAACTGATGAAATGAAACTGAAAATGAAACTGAAACTGAAAATGAGAGACTGAAAATGAAACTGAAAATGATGAACTGAATGAAACTGAAAGATGAAAACTGAAGAATGAAACTGAAAATGAGTGAAATCAAAATGATAAATTCAGAAGAATGAAACTGAAAATGAAACTGAAAATGAATACTGAAAATACTCAGATAACTGAAGATGAAACTGGAGATGAAACTATAAAATGAAGACTGAACAAATGAAACTTAAATTAGGAACTGAAAATTAAACAGAGAATAATACTTAAACTAAAACTGAAAATGGAACTGCAAATGAAATTGAAGATTCAGAGATTCAGAGATCCAGAGATTCAAAGTTGAAGATTCAGAGATTCAGACATTCAGATAATATGAGATTCAGAGATTATTCAGAGATTCAATAATTCAAAGATTCAAAAATTCAAAGATTCAAAGATTCAAAGATTCAAAGATTCAAAGATTCAAAGATTCAAAGATTCAAAGATTCAAAGATTCAAAGATTCTAGAGATTCAGAGATTCAGATATTCACAGATTCAGAGATCCAGAGATTTAGAGATCAAAGATCAGAGATCCAGAAAATCTGAGATTCAGAGATTCAGGGATTCAGTGATTTAGAAATTCGAAGATTCAGATATTCAGATGTTCAAAGATTCAGAGATTCAAAGTTTCAAAGATTCAAAGAATCAGAGATTCAGGGATTAAGAGATTTGAACATTCAGAGATTCAAAGATTCAGAGATTCAGAAACCCAGAGACTCAGATATTCAGAGATTCATAGAATCAAAGATTCAGATATTCAGAGATAGAGATTCAGAGATTCAGATTTTTAGATATTCAGATATTCAGATATTCAAAGATTCAAAGATTCATAGATTCAGAAATTCAGTTACTCAGATAATCAGGTATTCAGATTCAGAAATTCAGTTACTCAGATAATCAGGTATTCAGATATTCAGAGATTCAGGTATTCAGTTATTCAGATATTTAGAAATCCAGAAATTCAGATATTCAGAGATTCAGAGATTCAGGGATATAGAGATTCGAACATTCAGAGATTCAGAGATTCTGATATTAAGAGATCCAGAAACTCAGATATTCAAAGATTCAGAGAATCAAAGATTCAGAGATTCAGATACTCAGCTTCTCAGCTACTCAGGTTTTCAGATATTAAGTAATTCAGAAGTTCAGATATGCAGATATTCAGATATCCAGATATTCAGAAATTCAGAAATTTAGAAATCCAGATATGCAGATATTCAGGGATTCAGAGATTCAGAAATTCAAAGATTTAAAAATACATAGATTCAGAGATTCACAGATCCAGATATTCAGAGATTCAGAGATTCAGAGATTCAGAGATTCAGAGATTCAGAGATTCAGATATTCAGATGTTCAGAGATTCAGAGATTCAGAGATTCAGGGATTTAGAGATTCGAACATTCAGAGATTCAGAGACTCAGATATTCAAAGATTCAGAGAATCAAAGATTCAGAGAATCAGATATTCAAAGATTCGAAGATTCAGAGATTTAGATATTCAGATATATACATATTTAGATATTCAGATATTCAGATATTCAGATATTCAGATATTCAGATATTCAGATATTCAGATATTCAGATATTCAGATATTCAGATATTCAGATATTCAGATATTCAGATATTCAGATATTCAGATATTATGATATCCAAAGATTCAGAAATCCAGAAATCCAGATATTCAGAGATTCAAGATTCAGAGATTCAGAGATCCAGACATTCCGAGATTCAGAAAATCAGACAGGTATACTAAGTACGTACATCAACTCACTACTTCAAATCGAAATTGCATAAAAACTACTGATTGCACTAGAAAACTAGAACTACCAAAGAAGAGCAGAAGTTGTTCTTTGGTAGTACTAGTTTTATAAGATTTCAGATCAACCAGCAGTTTTATGCAATTGCAATTTGAGTAGAAAGTTGATGTACGGTATCGAGTATACCTGATTAGATTCAGGATTAAGAAATTCAGAAATCCAGAAATCCAGATATTTAGAGATTCAGAGATTCAGAGTTTCAGAGATCCAGAGATCCAGAGATTTCGAGATTCAGAAAATCAGACATTCAGAGATTCAGGGATTCAGAGATTCAGGGATTCAAAGATTCAGAGATTCAGAAATTCAGAAATTCAGAGATTCAGAGATTCAGAGATTCAGAGATTCAGAGATTCAGAGTTCAGAGATTCCGAGATTCAGAAAATGAGAGATTCAGAGATTTAGGGATTAAGAGATTCAGTGATTCAAAGATTCAGATATCCAGAGATTCAGATTCAGATTACAGATTCAGATTCAAATTCAGATTCAGATTCAGAGATTCATATACAAATTCAGATTCAGATTATATGAAGATTGAAATGAAAATTGAAATAGAAATTGAAATGAAATTGAAATGAAATTGAAATGAAATTGAAATGAAATTGAAATGAAATTGAAATGAAATTGAAATGAAATTGAAATGAAATTAGAAATGAAATTGAAATGAAATTGAAATGAAATTGAAATGAAATTGAAATGAAATTGAAATGAAATTGAAATGAAATTGAAATGAAATTGAAATGAAATTGAAATGAAATTGAAATAAAATTGAAATGAAACTGAAATGAAATTGAAATGAAATTGAAATGAAGCTGAAATGAAATAGAAATGAAATTGAAATGAAATTGAAATGAAATTGAAATGAAATTGAAATGAAATTGAAATGAAATTGAAATGAAATTGAAATGAAATTGAAATGAAATTGAAATGAAATTGAAATGAAATTGAAATGAAATTGAAATGAGAATGAAATGAAATTGAAATGAAATTGAAATGAAATTGAAATGAAATTGAAATGAAATTGAAATGAAATTGAAATGAAATTGAAATGAAATTGAAATGAAATTGAAATGAAATTGAAATGAAATTGAAATGAAATTGAAATGAAATTGAAATAAATTCAGATTGAAATCGGATTGAAATCAGATGATTAACAAATTGAGTTTTCTAATCTGATTCTGATAGCCAGATTAGCCCTCTCTCCAAGTTTTCCGAAATGCAAAAATTTGTGAATCGAATAGCTTGTCTTGAACTATCTTTCTAATTCGAATTTTCTAATTGTTCCAGTTTCATTCACAAAGTCGTAACCTAATATCGGTCGGAGGAATTCGCGTTAAGTTGAAAAGTTTCAAGTACCAATAGCAGGAATTTCCCAGCACCGTTCATTCAAAACATGCAGACGCAAGCACTTAGTTAGTAACAACTCAGTGCGCATTATGGAATGAACTTTGCCAGCATAACTTCCCAATATCTGCCTTCCAATTCATTTTGGCGTGATTTTCTCGCTTCGCCAGCTGCTTTCTCTGGAAGGGAACGTGCATACGTATCGTCTCTATTAAAAGCTTCTTAAAGCTCATCAATTATGAACGTGTGTGCATGTAAGAACATTTGTAAGTGAGTCTCCGACCGTCTTCGATGCTTCTACACTTCGAAAGTGAAACAAGAAGGAATGGAATTCGATTAAGGTACTTACCGAAAGTATTTTCATGCGAGGAGTAGGGGAAATTCTCCCGAAGAAGTTGGAAAATGGGACGTAAAGAACGCTGCAAGGATCAGAGGATGGTTTTCATGTTGAACTTTGAATCCCTCATTCTACCATCCGAAGCGTAAATGGAGGAACTAAGTGCATGATCGTTATCTATTACCATAGTGTGTGGGGAGGAGAGGGGGGTATGATGTAAACTCGGTCTTTTTCAACTTTATTTGAGTTTGTGCTGCTTCCAGGGAGCGTAATTTGAATCG
Source organism: Aedes japonicus (assembly GCA_034211315.2). Taxonomy (NCBI): domain Eukaryota; kingdom Metazoa; phylum Arthropoda; class Insecta; order Diptera; family Culicidae; genus Aedes; species Aedes japonicus. The sequence goes on along the minus strand of JASCZW010006301.1, from coordinate 114,561 downwards.
CAGTATGATACTTTGAATAATCAGAGCAAGTAAATTGTGCAAGAATTTTCTACTTCGATAAATAACGAGAAAGTTGAGCATTACAAATGCTAGTTGAGTTTGAATTCCGAAACAAAGTCATCTGCCAATCATTCCGAGCGAGTGTACTCACCATTTCATCATCGTTTCCTAGTTTTTTTTAATATCCATTACCTCTGAAACGAAAGACGTGTTGAAGGATCGTTCCAAAAGAACCATCCATCACTCTGAAGTTCAGAAGAACTGAACGAACCGGTCCCTGCAACATGCAACTGGTTCCTCATAAAAAAAACCCCACCCACACACACATACCAGCCGTATGCAAAGTGCATCCAGAGACCCAACGAAAGCGGTCATTCCATCGCCAGGACGAAACCATAAATTTCACCGGCACATTCACCCGAAGCGGACCGAAAACCTCAAACCGTCGTTGCATCCAGTGTCTGAAATTAAATTTATAATTTCATTATTCACATTCGAGTGAACCCCCCCTCGGAGGACGGCATCGGCCGGCATTGGGCCAATTGAGCGCCAGCCAAGGGGAAGGAATGCCACTTCCCGCTTCATTTTCCTTTTCATTCCCGACCGACAATCCGAAAGGCTCAGCGGAAGGATTAGAAAGGACTTAGAGACAAAGCTGAACCTGTGAAAACAAATGATGCGCGTTCTCCGTGCTGAACTCCTGGTAAATCTATACTCTTTTGCACTTGGCTACAGTCGGGGGCAATTTGCTGGCAAAAAGTAGTTTCCAGAGCAAAGGAGAGCAAAAATAGCGAACAAACAACTCCATCAACGTCCAAAGGAGGTGAGTTCGAGGGAGGTGGCTGCTAAGCCTTTTGTCAGACGGCCACTACTCCTCCCTGCTCCCGGGTTGGTTTGAAGTGGGATTATTTATTGATCCTGTGCCGTAATTTATCTTTCAATTCTTTTAAAGCACGGACGGAAGAAGAAAATACCAACTCTTTCCTGCTAGGTTGGCAGGCTTCCATTACGCAAATGCATGTAGGATGGTTAGAAGTCCAACGCGAGGGCGGTGAAGATTTTAGGGTTGTTTATTCGAATATAGTGAATGCTTGCTGACCTGGCTGATTAGTGTTTCATAAATCCAGAATTATTTTTACTACAATCTCTGTAATCAAGTCATCCTTAAAAATGAGAATCCGTCAATCAATTTTTGAATTAAATTGTAATAAATAGACACCATTCCATTGAACCTGCTCCGAGGTTATCGGCAATAAACTATTCAAAAGTCATCATTTTCCGTCAAAATACCAATCATTTTCTCACCGCAACACTCATTGCAACCAACAGCAGCCGTTCAATTGAGAAAAAGCAACCGACATCCTACACCCAACCGAGGGAATGCAGCCAAACGAGTAATGCAGATAAACTTAATGAGCACCATTTGAAGTGATCGAACGAGCGAGTTGCTCAGAAAGGGGAACCATTCTTGCAGCAATGACGGCAAATGGCACTCAGTCTTGCCAGAACGGAAGAAAATTCAACAACAAGACTCCAAAAGCAATGGCGAAAAGGGCAAAAAATCAAAGGGATGATATATCTTTTTCCCCCTCCCACTCTCTCTCCCGACTGCCAACAGTCATTCCTCGTTCGTTAGTGAGAAGGAGCAAGCGCTCGGGGTAGTTTAAATAAACGAACGCTAAACGATGCTAATATGCATGCTTCTGGTGCTCGAATGGGATGAGTCTCAATTGAACTGGATTAGCGTCAATCGATATGGAATTATATGTCGGTTCGGTTGTTGTTGTTGTTGTACTTGACATTGCAGCTTTGATTTTGGTTTGGTTTTTCAACGATGCGAAAATGGGAAAAGGGGTTTAAAATTGTGCATGTGGTACTATTTCGAGATAAAATCGTCTGTGTATTCTTCATTTATAATGATAAGCGGAACTGTAAGAAGCAGTCGCAGTTGTTATCAGCAGGATATTAATAGTCATAAGATTTATGTTGTGTGAGATAGTCTTAGCTTAGCTTAGCTTAGTTTGAAAGACTGCACGTATCAATGATTGCTAGTCCGTGATTGATCAGAATCGGTGAAATTGCACAATAAATCAACTGAATGGGGCTGGGAGTAACCGGCCATTCTCACTGTACACGTTTCAGTGACTCAATTTCTTCAATAATCAATAACGGCCACGTCCTTGCAATCAGTTGGGAATAGGGAAGGAAAGTTAGTGTGACCTTTGCTGATTAGGGACCGTGTTTACCTCTGCATCCCCACATAGGTCACAGGAAAGAGTTTTTTCTATGTTAGTAGGGTAGGGCTCGATGGATCAGGATTCACCTTGATCATCAGGATCACCTTGATAAGTGATGTGATCATATAATATTGTTCATTTAATTCAGGGGACAAAAAGGATAACAATTACTTGTTTCGCACTGCGTTTTTGAGCACTTACCACCTCTCAATTGTCTGAAAATGCCTTGCGAGGTCCAACTGGTTAGGGTTCTGCTTTGCTTGCCATGCTTGCCCCATATGGCATTGCAGGTGAACGAAAGTAGCATCGTATATCGAACTTTACTCCTCCAACTGTGGAACTGGTCCGTGGTGGAACTGGTTTACCAAGAGAAGTTTGCCAAACATCGGTGTTTGTAGGATGCCGGGTGTCCGGAGAGATTTTCCCGATTCCTGGAGTTGAGTTTGGTAGACAGGAACATGCCGGTTGAGCCAAGAATGGCTACGGCGGCGATACAGTTAAGGGTCAAACATGAATTACTCCGATAATAATTATGTATAATATCGGAAAACACAACGAAAGAAAATGCACGTAAAACTTGCTACCCTAACATATTATGGTAATCTGAATAACCGAAAAAGTTCGAATCAAAAGATGTATCGGAAGAAGGTGACGTCCAAGCTTATAATTGCTTCATGACTGAAAAAAAAACAGCCTTTCTCCTAACGAAATCGTTAAGACACCTCTTGTCATCAAGGTTGTCAATATTGTCAATTGCATATTTCGACAACTTATTATCATTCCTCTTTAAAAAAACGGCAAATAAATCAGTGTAATGGAAAGCGCTCACCCGGATAATCAGCAACAATCAGCAAACGTTTACCAATCGGTTCGTTTTCGAAATCCATTTACACTGGATTTTAGTTCTACTCAACACACAAATGATGTTTAGATATGACTCTAATGATAAACACAGCATCCACTATGACACGTCTCGGCTATTATTGATATTCTAATAATGATAAATTTCATCACACAAAAAATACTGAAAAAACGTGACAACTCACCAAAACCTAACCGTTCGTGGTCAAAGCTTGCTGCGATCCTCGATTTGTGTTGTGTGAGATAGTCTTGTTTATTAACACATATGAAAACTGTAAATGTTGACCCTGTACGGGGTCGAGTGAACCGGAAATATTTTCACTTAAATTTGAGTGAATTCTTTACTGACGGAAATGAGTCAAAAACGACTCAAAACTAAGTTAAAATTCCTGGCCGTGTATAATAGAAAAAGAAGAAGAAAAAAACCTGGGATGGGTACTGTTTCCATTTTTATTTATTTATTTATTTATTATTGATTCGTCAACAGATAAAAATGCTTATTCCAATAACAATAAAATAAAATTGAATTACATACAACAATTAACACATACATCTTCGGAAACAACGCTTATTAACCTCAAGGAATACATTAAAATTAAACACATTATAGTTAATAGCTGTTGAAAACACGAACCATGCTTAGCACAGGTTCGTGTTTGGCGTAGTTAGTCCTTGAGTGCCGGTTAATGAAGAATGATTGTAAACGTAGGTCTCGTCGTCGAGTGTTGATGTTCAAGAGACTAAGTAAAGTGGAACAGTCGATGTTTCCCTGAAGAAGGTCACCAACGATGTCGTAAAGCAAATCGTATAAACCTCCGCTGAACGGTTTCGATCCTCTGGACTGCATTTTGGTAGAAAGGGGACCAAACGACAGCGCAGTACTCCAAAAAAGGACGAACCAAAGAGCAGTATAGTGCCTTCAGACAATAAACGTCTTTGAAGTTTTTTGCGAAGCGGAAGATGAATCCTAGCTGCGATGAGGCTTTACAAACTATACAGGCAATGTGGTTCTCGAATGACAGTTTGGTGTCTAGCATTACTGCCAGATCCTTTACTGTTGTTTCACGTTTCAAGCGCGTTCCTTGAAGGATGTAGTCGTGGAGATACTTCACACGTTTTCGGCCGAAAGAGATAGTCGAGCATTTGGATACATTTAAGGACATTCTGTTGATCCGGCACCAGTCGTCGAACACTTGTAGTTCCTGCTGAAGAAAGTGGGCGTCTTCTGGACATTTTATGACGTAGTACAGTTTTAGGTCGTCTGCGTAGGATAATTGCAGGCATCTAAGGACCAAGTTCACGTCGTTCATATATAACAGAAAAAGGAATGGACAAAGGTGGCTGCCCTGTGGAACACCGGTGGTTACTGAAAAGCTGGACGGGGCATAATCTGCAATCTTCACAGACATAGATTTCCCAGTCAGGTATGAGCGGAGCCAGTTCAACAATTGATCGTGAACCCCCATTTTGTCGTATTTGGAAATTGCAATCTGATGGTTCATTTTATCAAAGGCCGCAGAGAGATCTGTGTTTATGGCGTCTACTTGATGACCGCGTTCCATTTCACGGATGATGAACGATGTAAATACGGTGATGTTGGTCGCCGTTGAGCGCTTAGGCATAAAACCATGTTGGTCAGAAGAAATAGTCTGTGAATAGTGACGGGCCAGCCTTTGGAGAACAATTAGTTCGAATAGCTTAGATACAGCACTTAGTGCAGCAATTCCACGATTGTTGGCGACGGAATGTTTGCATCCCTTTTTGTGTATTGGAAAAACAAACGACTCTTTCCAGCATTCGGGAAACACACCGGAAGTTAATGACAAATTGAAAACCGTAACCAAGGGCGCAGTGAGTGTGTTAAGGCAACGTTTCAGAACAATAATCCATAAATCTACAATAAATCCAAGAGTTAATCCTCTGAAACGAGAATTTTTTTTAATTGACTCCACACTGTGCCATAGAGCATAAAATCATTTTTCTGTGTGATTAAATATACTTTATCACATGCCAGTGGTCTAGGTTTTTAGCGGATAGTTCACAATCTGAGTTTAATCTTATTTTTTTCAACAATCGTCTATTTATACAGGCTCAACCGAATCAACTTTACAGGGCCATGTTTTAATATTTATGTACATAAGTTAGTCTTATTCGATATAGTTTGTTTACATTTTGTTTGAGTTTTGCTTTGTCTTTTAATATCTTCAAAATGTTTTCATGCTTTAAGACCATTAAAATTTCAAATATTATCATTATTAAAATCAGAAATTTCAAATAGTATCATTATTGCTAAAAAAAAAATGGATATATTTCAGAAATGGTGTCGTGTGCCCAAACAAACAATGAATTTAGTAATTAGCCATAATTTGCCTAATTCAAATTTTTTGTGTTAATCGAACGTACCACAGTGAATTATAACAATTAGTTTTAGTACATCCTTTTTTTATATTGTTAAAATCCACATACATACGCCACGATGGCAATAGCGATGAAATGTTCCAATAGAGTAGTCAGTAGATCTCGAACCACAGAAGCAATTGGATGCTAAGTTGTCGTCTGATATATCCGAATCTGAAGTCAGCGATCAAGTTTTTCTGTAATCAATTTGATGTGACGAAGTTCACTATCGCGTCGTTTCTAAGACCACTCGAGTTGTCGGTAATCCCTGAAATTTGTTGTGAACAAATGGAGACAGCTGATAAAATTAGTAACAATGTTAAGGACATAACAGGAACACAAATTAAACATGAATCATTTGTTTATTTTGTTTATCATTTGTTTCAAACCAAGTTCGTATTCCAGTTGACACTCGGTATATAAAATAAATTACAAATTCCCCACTATCCCATCAGAATTTTTAGCAAAGTCTAATAACATGTTTTGAACCAGTATGATAAAGAAGACAGCAGAATAAACAATTGGCTAAATGCATTAATTGAAGAATTGTCTAAACAAGAACATAACGCCTTAGATTTAGACACGGTTGTAGATAGATTTGTGCTTTATCTTTAACAAGGCGACAAGCTAGGTATACTTACTATTTTGTGTGCCGTTTTTGTCGAAAGCCTGAGGTGCTAATAAAACAAGATGTAAAAGAATTCACTGATTGTATGAGGAGCCGGGTTGACTTTGAGAAAAATGAATATTGCCATTTCACAAACACTAACATTTCATATAAGCTGAAAAAAATGAATTTGCTTTTAAACAACCACGCATCAATTACTTTTTCTTGATTTTTATCACGATAGTCTTCAATGATTTTTTACTCTACATTTTCAATTGAAAGACCATTCAAGTTTTCATAACATATTAGCTATATAGTAATGTCGAGGAATTCTGATAGCAAACTATCGTTCATATCGTTTCTAGTTTTTGGAACGAGCACTTGACATTTGAGATAAGGAGTGTGTGTGTTTGTGTTTATGAATTTTACATCCAATTTCGGAATTTATGAGGTGATAGCCCAATGGGCACTTCAGCAGCTCATTTAAAAAACGCAAACAATCCGAAAATATTATTCTTAACTGTAATCCCCGCTCCAACATGTTCTCCATGTTGATATTACAATTAATGTATCAGAACTTCCAATAACATGACATAAAAAGACACAATTAAGAAAATTTAATCAAGAAGAAAGTTACTTTACTACTTACTTACTTACTACTGCCACAAGTCACCCTGAATACCAGTTTAGGTCAAATAAATTTGTCATGACGGACAAATTCCAGTCATAGACAAATCTTTTGATTTCAGCGTGTCTAATAGAGAGAATTCAGGGCCCAATCTGTCGTTGACTAAAGTTCCGCAAACCGCAAACATGTTCAACGTGAAATATTGGCAATAGAGCGGTGGGAGAGACGATGTTCCAGCAAAGCTCATCGTGGTTCATCCACAAAGATGTTTCCCATAACCGTTTCGATGTTACAATATGGATCCAAAAAACCGACACCACAAAAGTTCCCTGGGCTCTGGCAAAACCTTGAGGTAGTTTAACTTCAACTACCAGGTCCCAGGGCTGGTCTGGTTCTTTACCATTATGGAAAGAAGCACACTAGTGTTGCCAGATCAGTGATAATGCAGCCCAAAAATGCTTCTGATAATCCGGCAGTATTTCCGATCGACGAACATTATTATACTGAGATAGTGATCGATGGTCGAGTACAGGGTTTGCGAATAGTTGGAATGCACTTGATCATATAAACGCAGATGAAAAACCTGCATAGTTTATTATCACAACCTAGCGCACTTTTGGAAAGCATTATCACATAGGGGAACCTCTTCCATTATTCATCTCATGATCCATTATTCATAATATTCGGAATTATAGGAGTTTGATGTATGAACCAATTTATTCCTTTTGTTATTAAATAAAAAAATTTTAGTTACTTTAAACTTCCAAAACAAAAAAAAATAACATTAAATTTAAATAAAAAGTTAGAAATCCGATGGTTACGCGTCGATCTTTCATTTTCAAATTGTGCGAATTGCTAAGAGATGAGATGAACATGGAAATGGTAAACCTAGATGCTATGCTTGTATCAACATGTTTCTACCGAGAGGCGATTTTGCTTACTTCATTCTAGATACCAAGTTTTGAAGAAAAGCGGAGCTCTTAGAGTGCGCATCGGTAATTGACGATGTACTACGTCATCAAAATGAAGTCCTATTGAAGAATTTCAAATAAAATTCAAGACAAAACCCCCGAAACTGGATGAAAAATCCTGTCTGTTTCTAACGAAACATTAAACGGAACGAATGAATCCAGTCACAACAGACGCAAAGCTAAAAATTAAGTATAAGTAATAAATGTATTACCACTCTCAACATATCAAAAGCTTTCTATAAGGTACGCATCGGACAATGAGCGACGCATCTTACCTTATCATCAAAAAGAAGTTTTACTGGAGAACTCAAAACAAATTTCAAGACTAACCCCCAAACAAGAAGCAAAACCTCATCTTGAAACGAAAGAACAAGTTCTGAATTATAGTAATATCAAGCAAAATAGGTATTTTGGAAGATATCGTTGACAGTTAATCACAAGGTTATACATTATATTTACAAATGATTGATGTATACTCTTCTCCCTACAGCCTTACATGCCAACAATTATCCCCCCCCCCCCTCCCCAATTCTGTGGGTAGTGATGCAATATCATTGTACACTTCTAGTGTGCACTAAAGGGCGATACGGTCAAAATTTGGTCAATATCAACTTGACGTATTTCTTTCAATTTTGCATTTAAAAAACCTGAACACCCCTCATTTTGAAGGTGTGTGTGTGTAGAATGTTGCTTCTATTTTGATTTTGGAATTCACTCTTCAGTTGTCAAAATGCCGTCCAAGCAAGAAGAGCAGCGTATCAAAATTTTGCTCGCGCATCGCGAAAATCCGAGCTACTCGCACGCAAAGTTGGCAAAATCGCTAAAAGTTGCCAAATCAACCGTTACAAATGTAATTAAAGTGTTTGGGGAACGTTTGTCGACAGCCAGGAAGTCTGGATCGGGGGGAAATCGAAAACCGGAAGCCGCTGAGACGACAAAGAGAGTTGCCGGTAGTTTCAAGCGAAACCCTAACCTATCTCTCCGAGATGCCGCAAATAAGCTGGGTGTATCGTCTACAACCGTGCATCGAGCCAAAAAACGAGCCGGACTATCGACTTACAAGAAGGCAGTGACTCCAAATCGCGATGATAAACAAAATACGACGGCCAAAGCGCGATCCCGGAGGCTGTACACGACGATGCTGACGAAGTTTGACTGCGTGGTAATGGACGACGAAACCTACGTCAAAGCCGACTACAGGCAGCTTCCGGGACAGGAGTTTTATACGGCAAAAGGAAGGGGAAAGGTAGCAGATATTTTCAAGCACACGAAACTGTCAAAGTTCGCAAAGAAATATCTGGTTTGGCAAGCCATCTGTACCTGTGGCTTGAAAAGCAGCATTTTCATAGCTTCCGGGACTGTCAACCAAGAAATTTACGTGAAAGAGTGTTTGAATAAACGTCTGCTGCCTTTCCTGAAGAAACACGGTTGTTCCGTACTGTTTTGGCCGGATTTGGCATCTTGCCATTACGGTAAAAAGGCCATGGAGTGGTACGCCACCAACAACGTGCAGGTGGTTCCCAAGGACAAGAACCCTCCCAACACGCCAGAGCTCCGCCCAATTGAGAAATACTGGGCTATTGTCAAGCGGAACCTAAAGAAGACCAAAAAAACTGCTAAGGACGAGCAGCAGTTCAAGGCAAACTGGCTTTCTGCGGCGAAGAAAGTGGACAAGGTGGCTGTACAAAATCTGATGGCAGGGGTCAAGCATAAGGCCCGGCAATTCGGATTTGGAAAAGCGGAAGCCTAACTGAATATTTTTCCTGAATTTTATACTAATTGAACTTGAAAAAGAAATTTAATTTGAATTTTTAAATAAACGATTTCACCGATTTACACGCGTTTTCCCTTGACCAAATTTTGACCGTATCACCCTTTAGAACATTCAATTCGTTCATCGATGTGCTGATTAGGGATAAATGTGAATTATCAAATGAATCAATGAGTATTTGATCTTTAGTTTCAATATTTTCAATAGCACATGGCAAGATTGCGCACGCTTCTTGCAAGGTTTATGGTTGTCGAAGTGTACTTGCATTTTCCATACTCTTGATACACACTAAGAAAGTAGGAGTTTTACACGAGACGTAAATCATGTTTGTAAAAGACCGGGAACGTAAAAAAAGATTTCGTGTAAAATTATGTCTATTGTAACTGACACATACGCAATTCGACGAAATATGCGTTTGATTGAATTTATTTTCTCATCTCTTTGAACTCATTCTTATGTGCTAAAGGACGCTTGCATGTGTCGTTCTCAGGGGACAGAAATTTACTTGTCATTTTGGTAGTGTGTAGATCAGACATCCACGTCGTGGTTAAACGAAATTTTAATATGTTTGTGGAACTAATGGAAGCGAAGTTTCCAAAATGTCGGTCGGTACGTTTAGTGTCTCCTTCTATTTCTTTTACCACACACTTAGAAATTGTGATTTTTACACGAGACGCAATTCACACACTTAGAAAATTTCATGCAAAAATTGGTCTTTTTAGATGCACCCAAACGAAGTGGCTAATAAGACATAAATTTACGTCCTTTTTCAAATTTACAGGAAGAAAAAGCTGAACACCTAACTTAACATGCCATGACGCAAATTTCAGTAACGAGAACAATTTTTATAGATTTTAAGTATTTTCATAAACGAATCTATAATTTATATATCTAATCAGTATTACTTGAGCGCGGAACTTCTGTTTTACTGCATATGTTGCAATTGATTATTTGATTTGAGTTTGTGTTCAGAATCATAAACCAAAAAACCATATTTTGCCAGCATCCTATAAGAGACGCTCCTTTTAAAATAACACAGTGCACACAGAAAAAAATAATAAATTTTAACAGGCGTGTAAAATTTCGCTTCGTGTAATTCCAAGCGAAAGGTGGTGTAAAAAATGTTTGCATACAACAATGTTTGCAATCTTTTATACAACAGGCTAGATTCAGGCGTTATCTGGCTTAAATTTACATGCAATATCCTATAATTTATTGCCAAATCTAGCATTCCCTTTATGTGCATCAGATAATGCAGAAAATTCAATGTTTCATTTTATCTGTGCACTAAAGGTATCTATTTCACATTTGTTTTGTGTTTTTCGATAATGTGATAAAATTTGCAGAGCAAAATTTTATTTGAAACTATTAAATGTTTTAAAGTACAGATAAAATTATACTTCAGCCACTTCTGTGACTGAAGTTATCATCGCAAGGAAAGAGAGCTGTTCTGCGACGTCCGTTTTCAATGCCGGCCAATGCACAGTGGGAAAAAACGAACCCAAATTTCCACAGATGAGACGCCACTGGATTGGCTGCTTCATATATATCATTTCTTATGGGAAATTTGCCAAAAAATTGAATGCTGCCATTTTCAGCCTGCGCCAAGCCCAGGAAATGGTCCATTTTACCCCATTCACCCCTAAAAATGTGTCTTTTTGAGTTGGCATCAATGTTACTACAACCGCCGCTGAATGGTTTGCCAGCATAGAATCCTATTTCATATTAAAAACTCTGGGGAATTGAATGGTGCAAGTTTCATTCAGTTCCGAGCTCGGAAAGTGGCATATTTTGCCCTATTTTAATTTGAGATTTTCTTGTTCGTACCCTTTCAGCTACAATCGCTGCCAAAATTTTTAGCTGAAAACAGCCTATCTTACATGAAAAAGTCTAAGAAATCGAATGGTGTTGTTTTCGTTAAGTTACAGAATTGGGAAACTATCCATTTTACCCCATTAAAACTATTGTGAGATTCATTCAGTTCCGAAACCGGAAAGTAGCCTATTTTGCTCCACTTCTTCTTAAATATGCGAATGAAACAAGGCTGCTCCGAAGTCTTAAAATGGCCAAAACCTATATAGAAGTTAAATCTAAACATTGTTTTCTTGAATACTAATTTAATTCCTAAATTTAGTAAGATACATTGATCCGATAATCGTTCGGTCTGGAAAGCCTCTCTGTCTACCTAAAGAGAGTGAAGAAAAACTTCTTGTAAGTATTTAAGCATCTACTTAACATCTAAACCTAATTATAAAATAAACGTATTACAGTTTTAAGCTGTCTAAACGAGACTGCTCTGGAAAAGTTTTAATTTATCCGAACAGACTAGATATTCCAATGTTGATTTTCAAGTTTGAAAAATGGGAATCGAGATGAGAATGCTCAATTGGATCGAATCGTATTGTTGCAGATTGTCAGCAAACTGTAAAGTTCAATAATAAGAAGTCTAATCTAAATGAAGTCACGATTTAACCATCAATCCTCAAAGCTTACACTTAGGATCCCTTCTTTTCATGCTTTGCCTTAATTAAATTTATTTAATTTAAAATTTATCGCAATGTTTTTATACATGAAGATGACACAAAGCTGTACTTAGAAATTAAGAACGATAATGAATTCAATGTGTTTTGCAATGAGATTCAAGTTTTCCATACATGGTGCAGTAAAAGGGTATTGAAACAATATGTTAAAAAATTTATTATTTGCACTGCGTAGGCTAGGATAGGCATAATCCCAGCACATGAAACACGTCATATGTTAATCAATATTGAAACTTTGAAAGAACGTCGGAATTATGCAATGGTCTTGTTTGTTAATGATTTGGTATCACAATGTATTAACTCAACTGATCTTTTGTCAAAGCTAAATTTATATGCCCCCACTCGACAGTTACGTAATCGTCATCGTACAAGTTATGCTAGAATTGGACCGCTGAACCACATGATAATTTTATGTAATCAGCATTGTGAAATTATTTAATTGAATACACCTAGGACAAAATTAAAAAAAATATGTTAACGCTTTGCGAAGTTATAGAACGTATGCATTTAATTTTAGTATACGGATGTATCCATGCAAGAATAATGTATATAAAAAAATAGTCTACTGTTTTTTGACGACCAATCAATAAATAAATATAAAAATAAATTTGTTCTTCCAATCACGCTTTTGGCTCGCCACGCCACATTATTCACGGTTGATTTGGCAATATTAAGTGATTTTGGCAAGTCGGCGAGGGAAGAATTCGGATTTTCCTTATACGCGTGCAAAATATATTCGACGCCATTTTGGTAACTGAACAGAAAATGGCAAAAATAGAGTCAACATTTCGTACAATACGCGCACTAAATGAAAAGTGTTCAAATTTTTGAAATGCACGATTAAAAAAAACTACGTTATATTTGAGTCGACCAAGTTTTGACTGTTCCACCCTCTTAATAATTGATCTAAAATATTTCAAAACTGGGATGTGAGGGTGCATCCAAGCAACATGGAAGTTGCAATTGGACAATGGAGTGCACAGCCAACTGGAGTCTAGGAGGGAATGTGTCTTTTATTTAGCATTGATTCTCCACCAACAGTAGTAATGAATTTGAAGCGCTTTTCTCAAACAAACAATCTTGTGAAAAGCTTAACTGAATTGCATATTTTATTATTCGTTTTATAGGATCATATTGCTCGAAGGAAATACTCTTATTCCCGCAGATTTCACGTGAGTGCCTCTGCTTACGTGCCTGCCCAACACTTTCTGGCCCTTCATACAGCAGTATGTTGAATTCAGGACGGTAACAGAGGAACCGCATGTAGGGCGAGGCTCGCGCTAGAATGATGGCTTCCTACATACATGCTTGTATACTTGAAGTAGCCTGACAGAATGCAGTTCACCTGTTAAATACAAANATGAGCTATAATAACTATTTGTTAAGTGGTCCCTGCTCTGACCTCCATGGATGATTGGAAACAAATCATCTATTAGTAATCCGAATCAATTGAAAATACTCCAAACAACGGTTCCAATCAACCATGCAATTTGTTCTACTGACTCCACCACAATCGAACGATATGGAAAACGACACATTTTCCCAACACAGGGCACCAAGGGACATTAACGTCATCATCATCATCCTCGTTACAGAGGCGAAACGACAGATCCATACAACAAATTGAAAATAAATAACCGGTTAACCCTCGGAGGAAATAAAACTCCTGGCTCTGACTGAACAAACGACGACATAACTACAACAGGAATGAATATGTTTATAATTCGCTAGAATATTTCATAGCCCCCGAAGCAATCCCGGTTGAAAGAATGGGATTCGTTTTGTTACGTAATGTAAAATGACTTGCTTTGACTCGGTGGAACGGAAATGGATGTTGATAACCTTGTTCGCGGATTTTATGTCTGCTATATTCAAGATGAACTATCAATGCGATGCCAGAGACAATAAACCACGACCTTATTTGCATCGATTGCCTCGCCTTCGACCATCATGAGCCGCTACCTCATCAAACATGTGGTGCGCTCTAGTTAACTAAATCTGGTCCTGGATCCCTTTGTACCCGTCTCATGTGATCGTTTCAGGCGTTGTTGTCCGTTGTGCGTTCATTATTTCCTCTGAACTGAACAACATCCATGAAAAAGCCGTTTCGACTGCGGCTCAGCCGAAGAAGTGTGCCTAGTTATAGCCACATAGCACATCCTGCCTGCCTCTCATTTCAATGTTCTGTCACACGTACACAGGAGCATTGTGTTTCCACTTTCACAACAAGTCGGGTCAATACCTACCAGCCTATCGTCGGCTAGTTTTCATCACATTCAACTGCGAAAGCCCCCCCGCAAGCATCGCACAGTGTGGAAGCAGGCAGACTTAAAGCTGCGTTGAGACTGGGGAACGTTTTCCTTTCGCATGCGATTTTGCTCCCACTTAATTTGTGAAAACAGCATTCAGAAACCTTCTTTCCTTGCAGAACACACCAGCCATTGGCTACTATTAAATATAATAATGGCGAAAAAGTCGACTAACGGTCGCCTACTATATGTTGCCAATCTGAACGCACCTTAAGGGGAAAAGGATAAACAAACATTTTGGCTAGTTTTTTCTTGTTTTATGCACTGACTTCCGCCACTCCGCCCAACTCCAATCACGACTTTGGTTATGCTCATGTCGATACTGCCGGGTTGATGATGCTTAGTTGCTCGGACCTTGTGTCGAAATGAATATCCTCCTAAATAGGATGCAGCAACGAGCAAAGGATGAAGCGAAAAAATCACTCGCCACCATCCATCAGCGAAAGGACTCGAGCAGGGTGGCTGAAAAACTACGGCTGGATGCAAATTATGGCCTGTGGGGGCGAAATACAACACTAAAACAGATGCAAGTGCGGGAGTCCAATGTCCTGTGGTGGAGAGCGATGAAGCTTATTTTCTGCGGAAAGGACCCGATCGAAATCCGACTGGACCAACTGTTTGCCAGTTGGCCATACCTCGGGGGGTAAGTTAGAGGATTGTTTTCAACTGACTTGGACCATGTACGACCTGCGTATTGATTACTTAAAATCTTCCTGACGGTCTTCAGAAATGATGATCAAAAAATATGAATTCAAGAATTTTCTCGAATTGGATAAATCGACCCCTCGATTTTCCACAATCCAATGAAAAATACAAAACAATCCGAAATCCGCTTACCTTCAGTCTGGTCGAAGTAAGCCATGGTGGAACATTCTAGCCGAATGCAGTTGATGCGATTAAATATGTTGCTTTCAGAGAGCGCGTGTTTCAATCCGACAGAGATTAGGTTTCAACGTGGCATTTGTTTTGGTGAGATTGGATAATCGATTGTTTTCGGGACTTTAACAATGAGCGAACGCTGACATCACGATTCGGTCATTTGGAATATGACTTAGTCTAACTTCCCGAACAAAATTCAAGCTATTTTGAAGACTCTAGGAACATTTGCCCAAATAACATTGCCAAAACCATCTTGCTTTATTAAGTTTTATTAATGTTTCATGAACGTCACTGGAAATCAAATTGGTTTTATTATGGCAGCAAGAGGTGCCAATAGGTTTGAAATTTTACTCATGTTTATGAGAACCTAGACAGCTACTTTACAACGATGTTGAAACCTTTTACTCCTATCAAAGGTTTTGTTTTGACATTATGAACTCGTAAAAGGCTGTTTTGAAATGCCATTTTAGGACTCATTCATATTATCTTATAATGGTCAGTTGAAAAATCATTTTAAAACCACTTTACCTCCAGTAAATGCATTAAACGGCAAATTAGCATTGACGAAAGTCACCAAATAACCAAATAGTTTTATATTAGCCATTGCGAAGATAAATTGGCTTTTCGGCAAAATTTTACTTGCTATCCAATGGCCATATTGATACATAAAAATTCATTTAAATGTGGAAAAAATAAATGCACCAAATTTTTTATGTAATGCTTCGGTACTGTAGATCAAAGTCCGATTTTGGCATTCTTTTAGAATATCTTATTGAATTCCATCAATTTAAAAATATAGGATTAGTTTATCGCACATATTTGTTTTAATTTTGTTAATGTTGTTGTTAACTCGCAGAATTTTCAAGGCGCATTAATTTTCGGCTCTTATCGCACCAATATTTACCAAAAATTTGCTTTGGAACATAATACCAACATGATACGCTGTGAAAAAAATCAATTTGTTTTAAATATTTTGCTATCAATATAAAATTCCCGCAACAATTGAACTTTTTTTTAGATATTATTTACTGCTAAATGAATCAGAAGAGTAGAATATCGAGCAAAGCAGATCATCAAAAACCAACCACGATATCACCGTGAAGTTTTACAGCTGTGGCCATTTTGTTGTATGCTGGTTTGCATGGCAGTCAATAGGTTTTATGGAGGTTCTCAAGTAGTCATAACATCTTTCACTAGAACATATTCAAAATCTCTATGGACTTATAAAGGTTTTATTAACCTGTTTTCACAACCGTCTATACAGTGGGCCACATTGTACATATTTCGGCTTAAAAGAAGCAAAGAGGAGGTGTTGGTAGGCAAAACAGTTTTGAATACAGCTTTATCATCACAGCCGGGAGGAGTTCTATATGGCTGGAATAAAACTCAAATTGTTACTTGGGCAGGGGGTTCGCACTATATCGGCTGTGGGCCCATTCCCGTCAATCATTGCTGCAACCCAGCCATATTGAAATAGTGCTGCGTCGATTTGCAAATTGTCAGTGTAAATTGTAATTGGAGATGTTCCAAAAACCATTCCTGAAAAGTTTCAGATTTTCTATTTTTAAATCGTCGGTTTGAAATTTTGTATGTGATTTTGACTTGTTCAATAATGGGAGAGTAGTATGTTCAGTTTTTATTCAAAAAAACTACTTTAAAGCTTAGCTCTGAGCCTCAAAAATCTGAGTCACCGTGCTATTATGAAGCATTTGAAACAAACCGTGGTTTAGTGGGGCTAAGAATAGGAAAGTTATTCAATTTTAAAGTGCTGTTCAATTATGTAGAATGAATTCACGCTTTGCAAACTGGCAACACTGTCTGACTGTCCGACACTGTCTGTCGGTGGTGGCATCCGACTACAGTAATTTCATCCATCGGGAGGGAGGCGCACTTAGCTGACGAAATTAATATAATTTGAACGTGTAATGTTCTTGCGATTTTCATATTATAAATGCAAAGTGCCTTAGAGAAATTTATTCAAAAAGGTAAAAGCTACCTGATGGGGACCTAATTTAGTCGGGATAATGTTTGTATTAATTGGTTTCAGCATGGAATATATTTCCAAGCAACACACAAGTTTAAAAACCGTTGAAAATACTTTTATATGACTAGATTTTGTTAGATGTTTAAGCTTATTCAACATAAAAGCATGAAGATGTGTTACTCGGGTCGAGATCCTGGCCATATGGAAAGTTACTGTCTTCAGCAAAGTTGTTCAGTAGGTCAAAGTTTTTCAGTTGGTTAGTAGTCCAGAATTGGTTCATTACGCAGAACTATAGTACAAGCTGTATCACGGGATCCTGGCCATCTAGCAAGATGCCGTCTTGGACATAGTTGAACAAGTGGGAACCCGGAGGCCGTTGTTTGATGTTTTACACCATTTTGGAATCCAAGATGGTAGCTTCCGGTATTAGAAAAACTGGGATTTGCTGTCACAACTTCTGCAAAACGGAGGATTTTGGATTAGAATCTGAAAGAAAAATAATTTTCTTCCATGCTAAGTTATGTGAGTTTTAAGTACGAACATACTTTTTTCTTCCATTTTATGTCGTCGGTTTGAGTGAGGAACCAATCTTTGCTAATAAATTTAAGGTATCTTTTACTGAAAATAAAGATTTTACGTCAAAAGAAACTAAAACTTCATCTTCTTTCAAGTTCTGTGAAATGTTGTGAGTTTTTGATTAATCGACTGGGAAATTGTTTTGACATGATTTTGAATTCTGTGACTAATCATTTAGCTATTTTATGAGTTTGGGATCCGACAGTTGAGATGATTCCACGCATTCCATTGCCAGGTTTGTGAATTTTAAGAAGGCCTTTTGTTCTAGGTAATGAAGGGTTTAATTCTTAGAAATTACTTATTTCATTTCTAAAAACTAGTTACAATTTCATAATTTTATGATAATTTTATCGTGGTCTTTTTTGTCCATTATAACTGTAGAATTGCCTTGGTTGTAATAAACTGGTTTATTTTTGAGTTCTCTAAGTATTTTTAGTGTTTTTGAGTGTTTTTTTTTAATTTTCAAGGATATTAGCTGTTTGTGTTGTTATTTCTTGGATTTATGATGGTGCAAGGAGGAAGTATTAATTTCTGATTCTAAAACCTGATTCAAAGTAAATTTGGACGCATTCAAGCGATCATAACTCATGAATTAAGCAACATACACAGTTGATCAAAACGTCAAACAAAAGAGTATTTATTCGGCTTCAAACGATATACAACAAGTTATTACATTTCATCGTTTCGAATGAACTTTAGCACTAATGTAAATAATAGACCTTCTGCAATTTTCTCTTCCAGTCGAGCACTCGACACTGAAGAGGTCTGTAAGTCACAGACGAAATAGGCCTATCAGTCAAAAAGACTTTTTTAGAAAAAGTGATCAAATTAAGTGTTAATTACAATTTTTCAAGTTTTCCAATTTCTGAAAAATAATGTCTGACTCCATTTTATAATTGAAGATGGCAGTTTATGATATCGGAAAAATAGTAAATTCTGTCAAATACCCTGTAATATGCATATTGTTTACACGCTCACGGGTTTTTTATGCTGGAAATCGATGACTGACTTCACTAATGAATCCAAAATAGTGGTATCAGCTCCATAAAGAGTGGAAAATACTGCCAAAAAGCCTGAAATATGAATACGTTTGGATCAAGAACGGCATAAAAAGACTGTAAAAATTGATGATTGGCTCCGTTTTGTTATTTTATTTTCTTTTTTTCCGTTGGCCTATTTCCTTACATGATGACAATCACCGACGCCAGGGAGACGACTCCCCACCTGAACCCTACCTAACGACTCATGACTATGCACCGGGACCAACGGCTTTACTTCCCTTCCGAAGGAAAACGTGACCAAGATTTTTTCGCCTCAGAAAAACCACCGACGTCGACTGGTATTGAACCCAAACCCACTGGGGTGCCAGTAGCAGTCACGCTTATCACTACACCACCGACGCCGGCAACCGTTTTGTTATATAAAATGGCGGTTCTTGCTTCAGGAAAACTGGGAAATACTGTCAAATACACTGCTATATGCAAACTTTTGGATCGTGAATGGGTAACGGAGTAAACAAAGGAAATATGAAAGTAAGCCTACCCAAGGTGCCGGAAATTAAAATTGATGCTACAACTATACAAGGCCTGTTTGACTTTAGCAAGACATACGGGCTAAATAAAAAAGGTGGAGTTCTTAAACACACCAATGAAAATGACAGATTAGTCAGTCCACGGACAATTCATTGAACGATGCGTAAAACAAGTTACCAACTCAGCGGTGACAGTGTATTCATTTGAAAACGGAATGTTTGTATGAAAGTGCAACAAATAGGACGGAAATTTAGACGATCCCATTAGAGAGGATTTAATTAAGCTTTCACTAAATTTTGGTTTCGTAAAGTTTAAATTTTAAATTTAAATATTCAAACAGAAACGTGCAATGACACACAGCAAAATTTTAAGTTAATTTTGTATTTTATTGCAGAAGAAACAACCTCTCATTTTTTTTCTATATGTTCAAAACATCGAAATGCAAACTTTATGTATCTCATGATTTTGAGCGTATTGAAAAACGTACCCAAGCACCACCTAATGATTTTTGTTTTG
Organism: Aedes japonicus; assembly: GCA_034211315.2. Taxonomy (NCBI): domain Eukaryota; kingdom Metazoa; phylum Arthropoda; class Insecta; order Diptera; family Culicidae; genus Aedes; species Aedes japonicus. The sequence continues at coordinate 94,753 of JASCZW010006301.1, read as the reverse complement.
GATTTCAAAATGACGTCAAACATCGAGGTTTAGTCTTCCACCCTAAATAGGACTTTCTTGATCCATGAATATCCATATTGCATGGTATTTGACAGTATTTCTTTTTTTATCCTATATCATAAGCTACCATCTCTTGATCTGAAATGGTGTCCTGAATCGATTTCCACCATTCATACGCCGTTTCATATCCAAAAATATCGATATTGCAGGGTATTTGACAGCATATCTCACTTGAGCTCCCAAGGCTACATTTTGGAGGTCCTCTCTTAGCTCAGTGGGAAAAGGTGCGGCTATGAACGAACACCAAGCTGGAGGCGGCTGAGCTCGATTCCTAGTCTCGTCTAAGAATTTTTCGTTAAGGAAAATTCCTCGACTCTCTGGGCATAGGGTTAAGATTGTACTTGCCACACGATCATACTGATGCAAAAATGGTACTTGGCATCGAAAGCTCTCAATTATTTAATAACCGAGGAAGTGCACACAACTCAAGAATTGTTAAAACAATAAGCTGGAAACGCTAAAAGAAGAAGAAGAAATTCGCGGTCATGGTCATATTCTCTCCTTTATTCCTCTTATCATGTGGTTTTATGTTAAAACCTTTAATCAAACGTCGCTTTCTCGAATTCGGATTTCCAGCAACATCTGCTTGGCCGAAGTGATCATTTAATCTAATGTTTCTTCCGCAGAACTAGTAAAAGTGCCGTCCTCCTTCGTAAGAGTTCCAAGGCCATTTAAATGATCTTTTGATAGGACTCTTTGCAATCTGGCAGCAATTGAAGTATTTTCAATGTTATCACATGTATGCCTCCAATTCTATCCTTTTCGATCTTCATACTTATTTTTTATAAGCAATGGATTGTTTGACCACCTGCAGGTGCCGTCCATTGAGTGTATCATGAAGGGTGCTGTAAGGAATGCTGTAGATCCGAGCAGCTTCACGTAGTGAATATCGTTTTTTTTCGTACTGCCTCCAACGCAGCATCCATCGATTCGAAACTGTACTGTAAATAAGCTCTTCCACCAACTTTTTCCCGTACTTTTCGTCATTTTGGGCTTCTCAATGACATTAAATTGTCGAAATAAATGTTTCACACCTTTTCTCCAACACAGAACAAAACAAAACAAACCCTTTGACAGATTGGAAGGTAGTGCAACACTTCGAGAAGGTTGTCGCGTTTATTCGTTTGCTCTTAATTTTCGATCAAATTTTTTTTTTTATTCATTAATTTGTTTATGTATACAAAATTAATATTTTTTCGATAAGCTTAGAGAGACAAATGTTTAAGTAATCTTAAAATTTGGTTGTCGATTTTTTTAAAAATAATTTTATTGCTTGAATATATAATTGTTGTTAGGCTTGGTAAAAAGCATCATAAGGAGCATTTTAAAAAAAAAAAATTTTTATAGCGAAGGAAATAGAGAAATGCTAAAAACAAAATTCGTTTATATACCCTAATAAATGCTGAATATATATGGTTCAAAGCTTAAAAAAATCAGGCACTTGGAGAAGGATAATTTTGAATTGAATAAATATCGGACTTGGCGATCGAAGTCACCTTGTTGATCGAAGTCACCCCGCTCTACGGTACTCAAAAAGTTGTGGCTTCTAGAGTTTGTCATGAATCACAACATGGTGGGACAAATGACGACGGATCAACAGTTTTTTCTGTCCATTTTTAAATTCTAAAGTGATCCGCGGGGAACCATAACAATATGTCTACAATTCACTCCATATGCTAGGATTTTCAACATTTGTGAAACAATACAATTACAATACAGAAAACGAACAATTCAAAAAATAATGATTTTTTCTACAGTTAAGATTAGATTAGATTAGATATCTTTATTAGTGAGCTTTTCAGCCTCAGCTGGTTCAGCTCATCTACAGTTAAGATACATAACAAACCCCCTTTTTTATTGTTGATGTCTCAATTCAAATATGATTCTCTTGTGGTAACAACAACTCCTATTGTCATCTTATCGTTGTGAACAATAATATTAATTGTACATACTATAGATTCTATTGTATAGTAATAATATATTCAGTAAATCTATGAGAATTTTTTACTCGGGGAAACCAACAAGCACACTTCAAAATTAAGTTGATTCATTTTTTAATGTACGGCACCGGCTAATAACACTCAAAAACAAAACGAAGTGTAAACAAAAATTAATAAAAAAAAACGCGCATGATCATGAGCGATTTAAAAATGCGTCAAAAAATATTGACGATCAATTATCGAATTCATGTGATTTGGCATATAATATCTCAAGATTATCTCATAATGTCTGTTAATCTTCCATGATACTCGTTTAATATGACTAAATACATATCGTTGTATAGCGGATAAAGCCACTATTAGAACTTACGTTACCTCACCAATTAAGCCAAGGCCGGTGTGGCCTCTGCTGTACACAAAAGTTGTCTTCGTTCTAATTCGCTACCTGCGAAGGATCCGCAGGTCTCCTTCTAATTTTAACTGAGTTGTAGTCCAACATTCTTACGACATGCCCAGCCCATCGTAGTCGATCGATTTTAGCGATGTGTACCGATCAAGGTTCTCCCAGCAACTGATGCAGTTCGTGGTTCATTCGACTCAGCCACGTTCCGTCTTCCATTAGATCCACCTTAGATCGTACGGAGCACCTTCCGTTCAAAGACACCAAGATCGCGTTCTCCTCCACTAGCAATGTCCATGTTTTGAATCCGTAGAGAACTACCGGTATAATTATTGTCTTCTAGGTCAACTCTGTCGGTCGGCGAACATTGTTCGATCTTAGCGTCCTTCGGAGTCCAAAGTAGGCAGGATTGCCAAGCATAATGCACCTTTGTAATTCTGCTGGTGTTGTTATCGGCGATCACCAATGAGCCCAGATACACGAGTTCGTCTATTACCTCAATTTCATCATCGTCGATTTGAACTGGTGCAGCAGGCTAACTCTGTATTAACGTGAGCCTGTTTCTTTCATGTATTTTGTTTTCAACGCATAATTCACAAGCTCAATCCTACCAGCTTCAGCCTTAAGTCTGATGTACGTTTCCGCCATCGTCTCAAAGCTACGTGCTACGATATCAACGTCGTCGATGAAGCCAAATACTTGGAAAGACTCCCTGGAGATCGTGCCACTTGTGGCTATCCCAGCTCTTCGAATCACACCCTCCAGTGCAATGTTAAACAACAAACACGACAATCCATCACCTTGCCGTAACGCTTTTCGAGATTCGAAGGGAATCGAGAGTGTCCCCGAATCCCCGAGACTTGGACGACACACATCACTCGATCCATCGTTGCTTTGACCAACCGCGTCAGTTGTAGGACAGTTTGTTTGGAATATCTCAAGATTAAATATTTCATAATGTCTGTTGGTCTTCGAGGTTTTCATTGAATATGATTGAACATAAATCGTAACTTCGTAAAGCGGATAAAGCTACTGATGCAACTGTAGACCCTAAGTTCTGAACACCAGGATAGCTTGGACGACCTAGCACATCTAAAATACATATTTCATAAATTTTTCAATCATTTATACGTAATCGATCACCTAATCAATCAGAATACACCAAATAGAAGGGAGTTTCGATAAAAATTTGATTGACTTAAACTTGACGCATTTTCTTTCATCGTGCTACACCCTTCATGTTGTGGCGTGAAAAGCAACTTTTACATTGCGACCGGAACCGTCAAGCGAGAAACAGATCAAGGCAAACTGGCGTTCTGCGGCGAATAAAGTGGACAAGGAGACTGTACAAAATCCGATGGCAGGTGTTTCAACAAAAGACCCGGCAATTCGCATTCGATAAAAAGGAAGCTTAGCTGAATATTTCTTCTGTATTCTGTATTAACTGAACTTGAAAAAGAAAAAGAATTTGACTTATTAATAAAAACTCCGATCGACTCACACACATTACTGTTTGGCCAAATTTTGATCGGAACACCCTTTACTTGTACAATAACGCTAGGAAAAATTTAAGCCTAAAATAGTTAAGGTCCGTCTTTAAGAACTTTCCCTTAGCTTACAACTACTCACCACTAACTTTTTCTATTCTTCCCTACCTGATTTCTCACGGTCCATTATTAGATCCATGAAATCTCTTAAGGTATCAAATGTTTCACCATGTTTGACATAGCTGCAGTCGCATATATTTTACTGACGAAATTGATGCATGAATCGAGATCATTGTCATCCTAACCGAGGCAATCGAACCAGTCTCTATGTAAACCAAAGCTCACCAACAGACCCGAAGAGCTGCCCAAAACAATTGTAAAATTTATTTCCAATGCTAAAATACGACTTCCGGCGAAACTTCTTCCGAGTCAGTGACCCGATGCGATCCGAAACCGGCATTTCACTCAAACATCGATAGCACAAGAAGAAAGCTATGCTGTGGTCAAGAGTGTTGTCGTTTTTTGCACATCCGGAAAAGCTCGATTGTCCTCTCCCCTTGCATTCGGGCTCTCATTTGCTTGATTGCCGTGTGTGCCGTTCGTTGGATTGTTGATGTAGTGTTTTCCGAAGCTCGTTGTCCTTTGTTCTCGGTTTAGTGCAACATGCATCCGTAAACACATGTTGTATATTGGGAGGTCACATGAGATCGTGCAGACGTGTTCCGATGGGAAAGAAGGTCAGTAGATGCACCACCGACAGGGTACAAATTGGATCACAGCTTTGTTCTCGTTCTGACCCGACGGAATTGGGATTTGCAATGTTTGCATGTTCATCGTGGCGGAAAGCCACTTCAACTACAAATTGTCGGTCCTGTAATCGTAAAGGTAATGGATGTGGTTTTGTTTGCTACAAGTTCCAATTTTGTGTTGTTCGAAAACTTTCTCCATCCGGCAGGACCAAGTTGAGTGATGTTTTGCGTAATTGATACTTACTAGCGGAAGCTTTCTCGTGGTTTCGTTCTAATGGAAGCAACAACTTCCACGAAAACTCATTTGTACTTGTGGAAATTTATCACTTTTTCCCCTTGTTGTCCAAGGTTGAAGGTTACCAGCTGAGTTACGTTATTATATATTTACAGCCCGAAGGTACATTTTCGACCGCTTAGCGAGACAAAAAAAAATTGTGCTCATCGTGAAGTGTTTAGCTGGCACGAAAAATCCAACTCCGAGGCGTGGGCTCAGCGAGGTAATAAAACACGCACAAGGTGAGGGAGATGCTTGGCTTGCACGCAACTTTTATCCGCCATCCAGGGGAGCTAAACGGGAAAGTTTAAATTACACTTTTATTACATTTTATCGTTATAAATTTTCGCTTATTTTTACGAGTTTCATGCGCACTCTTGGAGGGTCGTTTTTGACCGGAGGCGTTTCTGTAGCCCCAATGTCGGTGCATAGATAAATGTTTAATGAAAAAGGAATGAAACGTCCGTTCGACCAATCATCATAAAATGACTTTGAAGTCCTGCACCAAAAGTTCTGACCTAAACATTTGACACAGGACTCATTTTTTTTCTGTCGTTGTTGACGTCATTCGAACGATCGATAAATTTTAAATTGAAATCGACTTCCGACGCCATGATACATTGTATGACTTGGAATTCATTCATAGGCGAACAATTGATAAAACTACCATTTTCCCATGAAGTAGAAACATTATTCCTCATTCATTGCAGCCATCATCTCACGGCATCGCATGACACAATTGTCCGTCCTCAATTGATTAATGTCATGTATCTATCTGCAATGCCACATCGGAGCGCTCATCAAAAAAGCGACATCGAACTGGCCCACGTGAGGACGATTGCATCACCCGAGCCCGAGGGTTGAACGCCGATCCGGAGGCTCGATAATTGAACCCCTCATTTACCATACACAGTACCCACATAGCGATGGATGGTCATTGAAAAAAATAAAATAGCATAACACCCCCCTTCACCATCTTCCATCCCATCGGGGAGCAGGGAATCAGTGTTAATATGAATTAAAGCAAATTGTTCCCCGACAGCAATTTGTTTCAATTGATGCGCTTGTCAGCTCCTCCCCCCTCCCCCCCCCCCCACGCAATCACGTGAACCCCTCGCTTATAGGCAGGCAGACAATCGACGAACAGCGTGGTTCGGGACAAATTAAACGACACAAAAGACAGTCGGAATTACCGATCTCGCTTCTCTGATCGGACCATTCCCCCGTTCCGGGAAACCGGATATGAAAGAAAATAATTAATTTTACTCCTGGGTCATATGTCCTGCGAAGCCTTTCCCGTTGACCGGCTGCGACCAATGACCGACTTGTTGGGGAGGCTTTTCATGAACAGTTCGCTCGCCGTCCTTTGAAGCTGGTGAATAATGATCTACCTGTGGATTTATTTGATATGAACATCGGCAGCTTACCTGGAACGAGATAGAGGGAAAATTACAATTAGTAAAATGTTGCGTCGGTGATACTCTCAGTCGTACGAGGTTTTGCCTCCAATCTTCACTAGACCTTTTTATTGCTAAAATTTGCTTTTATGAGCTTAAATTTTTAATAAACATACAGGCGTTTCTAGGTTATGGTCTCCTTTCGGTCATTTGGCCTGTATATGTGCTTGTTTCAAATAGTTTTATTTATATCAGTTCGCCCTTACCCCGTTAATGCCTTGTACCTGTTTTTTTTTTCGATTTGATCATATTCTTTTGTTTTCATTAATCCGGTTGCACTGATTCTCGTTATTTTGTGATTTCTGTATTTATCATTATTTTATTTCTACATTTTCTGCCTAATTTAAAAGAATCTTGTTTTTCCAATGAAAAACCACCATTACACTTTGTGAGTTTCCCAATGGCATCCTCACTGTTGGCATAAATCGGTTCAATGCAGAAATCGAAAATAATCTTTTAATGTTTCAATAGACGCCGCGTGAATTACCAAAACGAACCCTGCTGCTACGCAATCCTGTTCTACCCAATCTGTGTTCTCGGCTTCCAATAGAGCGAGTATCACCTTTATATATTCCTTACCTTTTCTTATTTAACCTGCATTTGGGCGGAGCCGATATTGCCTTACGTTGGAATCACCAGAATCAATAACGGAACAGCAACTTCGGGCGGTCAAACATGCTCATGTTCATGCTCACGAGTTTATTGAAGAGCATTTCAAGTATTCTTGGTTACTTTGGGGATATCCTTTTCATCGATTATTTGGCAGAATCATTTGGTTATTTGACGAAACAAGCTCATAGGACGCCATTTCTAGGAAAAAGTCAGTTTGGCCTGGACTATCCTGAAATGTGGCCATTCACACATTTCACATCCGGAATGAAAGGTTATGATTTGCTACTAGACTAGACTTTACTTCATTGCAAGTTAAATGAGGAATCTAGCACGAGCAGTAGTTTAATTGTTTTTTTCAATTTACATTCCTAGTCTTCGTATTTTCTACCTGTTCGTTTGTCTGTCTGAAGGTTCTTATGATAGTGAGAGACCCCTTCCTTTTCTGGAAGGGGGTGCTTCCATACAAATGAAACACAATTTTGGAAATTTCAAATTAACTTACGATTTTTGTTGTTTGAATTGACGTGGCCGAGTTCTCGTAGTGGTCAAATTGTTCCACCCTCGGGAAAATAAAAAGTGTGAAAAATGATTCGGATCGAAGGCGGAAGTCAGGCAAGTTAGAGTTTGCGATCGATGCGCATAGCAGTATGCTAAGCAAACGATTTTTCAACCGGTGGAGAAAAACTATGTGTGTATGACTTCCGGGAGAAGCTCGAAGGAAGAATCGGGTGAGGCATTTCCATTTCAAGATGTTCTATTTACAGAGAGTGTGTAATGGCACTTTAACCTTGAGCAGTACAAAGCAAGGAAATTAATTAACGCTAGAGTCGCAGCCTCTAGATGACGATGGGCATTCTCAGAAATTCTTCTCATTTCAGAGACCGAGTAATGGCGCTATAGTCATAAGCCATATGCGGCTACGACTAAAGTTAATGTTTAAGTCCCAACCCTTTGACATTTCTCTTCAAAGCATTACATAACTTTCTTAGACTAGATGTTCCCAACCACCATTTTTAAATAATTTTTTGTTCTGTACACCAAACACTGTTTAACTATTCTATTCAACTAGAAATTAGAAGAAAAATTATTATCTTCCATTTAATTCCTACTACCTTTGCTTATCTTCGACAGATATGCGTATTTCGTCTACAATGTGCAGACTTCTTCAGTGTCTCGTACTAATAACTCGACTTTGTATGTATTGTAGTACGAGACACTGAAGAAGTCTGCACATTGTAGACGAAATACGCGTATCTGTAGAAGTTTGCTTAGTTGGAATTAAATGGAAGATACTAATTTTTCTTCTAATTTCTAGTTACAGGTATTCCACTAAACAGCTCAAACCCTCTAGTATTCTATTCAACTATTCATTTCCCTTCTCCTTTGATATCTACTAAAGGCTACGTGGGTTCTTCGTGTCTTCTTAAGGTAGATACAAAATTCTCCATATCTCCAACGGCGTGAAAGTGGCCAGGTGAGCGATCGAGGAGTGTCTTCGTGAAGATTATTGCGTGAAGAAAGGTCTCAGTAGCTGGTTTCGTTTCATGGTGACATGCAATGTCTTCAACGAATTATTCCTCATCGTAGCTCCATCCACGAGGTGTGCAAACGCCAATGCTAATACTATGCTTATGCTAACTCTAGAACTAATCAAGGGTTGATCGCAGCAAGCCGTGCTTGTATACTGACGTGTTTTGTTTTGCTGCGTCCTTTTCGCGAAAAATAAAATCAAAAATATATTCGTAATTCAACCTAAACGAACAGTGAAATCATAAAATCTCCACGTGTTTTGTGTAAGATGTAGTGAATTTAATCGATTCCTTCCAAACATTTGTGATAGTCGGTATTTTTTCCCCGTTTTTTCTTGTTTTTTGTGTTTCGCCCCCGCATCCGGAGGAAGAGTTAATAGCAGCTTAAGTGTGTTGGTTAGTACTGTTAGTATTGAGGAACGCGGACATCAATGATTATATTAGAGTATTTTTCCACTTTGTCGCGAGAGACTTGATGATTATAAACAGTTTAGAGTCGCCTCATAGCGAGAGATTTTGATTGTTGGCAGTGTGTGGAAATAGAAAAAAAAAACCAGTGCAATGTAGAAAACGGCCATTTGCTGGTCAGAAGCAAAAAAACGAAGCTAACGCGCATGCGTGCGTGAGTGACAGGTGCACTCACTCACCACATGGTGTACAGATGGAGAGCTGTGACGTTTTTTTTTTTCGTTGAACAATGATTGTGGTTTTTTAAGTTAAATTTCTTCTCGGAAGTGTTTTTTACCTGTGATTTTCATTGTGCGCGAAATACTAATTGTATTCGGGCTATTCCTTTCGAAAAGGATGATGTGAAAATATTTGCCTAATAGCAGAGTTTTACTTCTGTAGAGACATAAATGCATCCTTTAGCATCACAGGGAAGCCGTCCAAATAAAGACTGAAGATCAGCAACAATATCCGGTAAGATCTTTCTGAATTTGAACGATACTGCTAAATACGTGCCATTATCAAAACAATAAGACTTGATGATGGAAGTGTACGCACAGTACCTATATCCTTTTGATGTATGTACCGTGTTTATGCGGGGCTTGTTGTCAGTGAAAGTGACCTCGGAATGAACGTGAGTAACCAGGCATTCTGAAATGAGTCACTAGAACCCAACAGAGCTATCACCTTCCAATTTCCGGGCTAAAAATGTTTGTCGAATCGACAACAGTTCGTTTAACTGCAAACATTTTGCATCAAAAATCACTGCCGGGTGGTGGGCACTGTATTGTATATACACAGATGAAAAGATACATTGAATTTTATGCGTTTTTTAATGCAAATAAAGGAAATGCTAGAATTGGCAGAAATTAATGGGATATTTCATGTAAATTGAGGTCAGATAACGCTTGCATCTAGCCTGTTGTATGACAGATTAAAAACATTGTTGTATGGTGCATGGAAGATTGCATACAACTTCGTTGTTTACGCCTCATTTGGGTTGAAATTTTACGCGCTTGTTAAAATTCATTATATTTTTTTGTGTACACTCGCACACAACTCTAGAACTAATCAAGCAAATGGAACCAAATTTGGCATGTACTGGATTTTGACGCCAAAAAATGTTTTTATGGTTGATTGGGATCCCTCTCCACTCTTAAAGGGGGGGGTACTCTCATAACAAATATAACTGAAATTTCAGCATAACTCGAGAACTAATCGAGCAAATGGAACCAAATTTGGCAAGTGGAGGTTTAAGAATCAAGCAACTGCAACCAAATTCAGTATGTGCAGGTTTCGACGGAAAAAACGTTTCTAATGTGCTTATCTCCTCTTCTGAAGAGTCTCCATTACATATGAAACATTTGTTTTTAATTGCTCGAGAACAAATCAAGCAAAGAAAACCAAATTTGGCATGTAGGAGTTTTTGGAGACAAGAAATGTTGCTATGGTAGTTAAGGCCCTCCTCTCTGAAAGAAGGGTTTTTAAAGAAAAATGGAACACAAATTTAAACCAGAAATAAGTCAGATTTCCCCCTTGCCTATCCTGCATAGGGTAGTATGACAAAGGTTATGTGCTGACGTATACTACCGTTCAAATCCCTCCGCTCGTTTTCAAACACATCTGTTCAATTTCAAAGCCTGCCGTTCTCTTACGGATCTATCAATACACTTTCTCTTCATGTCTATTTGTTCTAGCAATAAAATACTGTCCGCTCTAGCTTTGCATGGAGATGATAAATTATCTGCTTCTGAAAAACTTCATCAGAAATAGGATTATCCCTACTGTTATGAAAAATTTTGCAGGAGTTTTGGGGCAGAGAAGACTTATGATGGTTTGAGGCCTCCCATCTGCCTCTCTTTTACCTTGACACAAGTCTAATTTTATGTTCTTAAAAAACAAACAATTTGGGGATCAACATTGTCATACATACTCAGGGTTGCCATTAGTTTTTGAAAAATATCTGGTAATGTCGCAAATAAAAAATCGGGCAAAATCTGGCAATACACGGATATGTAAAAATCTGGACTAACAATTGAAAAGGGTCCAAGAGTTTTTATAAATGTTGATAGGCCCTTACCAAATGTATTCCCAAAATGACTCATTTCTTGACTCATATATTCGCATACTTCAGTAACACACAAGCGTGGAATTACACTATTTGACCAATGCCAAATGTTTGAAAATAATTTGACCAAATATTTGACGGATTACCTATTCGCACAAAATAGTAATGAATTGTTTTTAGTAAACGTGAACTACACACGACATAGTTGCACTTGTTATTTTGCGGAATCCAGCTTCAATATGACAAAGTGACATGAGTGCGCAAACGAATCAACAAAATAAACGTCAAAACCGCGTGAAAACGTAATGGGTAAGGATTGTTCACACTAATACATCTAGGTTCATTAATTTGTTATTTTCACCACTGAAAATAATATGAGCACATGAAAAGAGTGGATATAAAATAAGCAGTCACGCAAATCACTTAACACTTAAGCGGAGGGATTGAACGACACTTTTTTTAATCTGTTCTAATTTTAAAAAGTCTGGCATTTTGCAGGGTTTCTCTTTTTGTCTTTTTGTCGATAAAACGTCTGGCAACGACAGATAAATCTGGCATAATGGCACCCCTGTACATACTCAAATTGCAAAATAGCTCCAAAAATAATACATACACCATTACAGTAACAACTGGTGCCAGCAGGTTACAAAAACGTCTTCTCAATATCTTTTGGTTCTTAAAACTTAATTGAAACAATTTTGCATCTTCATAACTAAGTTGCATTATAATTCCAGACAACAACAAAATTGACATGGATGTTCGTTTTGAGCAACAATTCGACTCCGCCTTAGATCAACGCATGTTCCAATGTTTATTTACATGTTGAATGCAACTAATCGATAACTCTTGTGGAACGGTTTATGTGCTCTGCAATTATGACGAACCTTGTTTGCAACATTTGAAAAACAAATATTTGGTTAAAGATGTTTCATGTGTTGCTTGGGTACGTTTGTCCAGATTAATATCGTGCATACTCTTCAGGTCTTGATGTGGCCTCTTGTGACACCATAAACGCTTTGCTGTTCCTAGATATTTAATCTTTCCAAGAAAGTAACGCCACACTGATGACTCTGAAGGATCTTTCCTTACACAATTTTCAAACTTAAAGAAAACAGTAGAAAAACTTATTCAAACCAAATTTCAACGGCAAGGAAGTGAAATGAACTGTAAACAATGAAACCGAAAATGAAATAATAGTTCAATGCATGGATATGAAAGAAGTTCACTGGTAACACTCTTTATATTCAATTTCGGCCTCTCGTTCTTTCTCTTTGTCAATGAGCGGTGTCAGTGATCAAAGTATCAACGTCAAGATCAATCAATGTGTGTGGCTTCATGTGTGTGTACTGTACGTTTTTTGTTTTATGTAAATAGGGTATTATAGGGGTATGTGGATTATAACATTGTTCGATAGCAAATATAATAATATACCGGCAGTTAATTTATTTTTTAATTTTGACGAGCGTAACTATTGAAAAAAACAATTTCAAAATAGTATGAAAACATGTTGATTGCAAGACAACATTATCCTATTTCACCATGAAACACGCTACAAAAAACAGACTACCTAAACCAACGAACCAACCATTGATTTCTAGCATACATAAGTTGACATTTATGTCATAACAGGAGCCCTGTGACTGATAATTAAGTGCCGGGAGCCCCCTGTTACTGAAAGTAAATGTCACTTTGTGAAACTGCATGTCGGTTTGTGAAAACAAAAATGATTAGATTTTTCTTGTTTAAAAATCGAGAAAAAATAATTGAGATTCATAAAAAATATTTTTGTGCTAGGAAGAACACCCATCATCGATACAGATGAAAAAAAACATGTTTTTTTTTAGATTAAAACCCCCTATTGTGAATCGTTTTAGACATATTGATATAACCGGTATTCCCTGTTCCAGTCCTGCCGGTATACTAAACCTAATCGGGCCATGGCAACAGGTCGAACGATAAAATCGGGCAAGGGAAGGACAACGGAAAAAAACTTCGTAACGAGAGAGTGTAAAGCATGACCATACGTGCCGCTGAATCGAACTTAAATTAATGAGGTGTCAGTGATTCTGCTTATATAGGTAAGCAATGGTTGCTGTGTAATTGAAATAAGTATATACAATGTATTGGAAATATCATTTTTATCAGCATGAAACCCTGAGTCGGACAGCAATTTCTGCTAGAACCAAAGATGTGAAGAGAAAGTATTGATAGATCCGTTAGAGTACAGCAGGCTGTGGAATTGAATAGAAGCAGTTGAAATTGAACGGAGGGCTTTGAAAGGTGGCATCCGATCGAGCAAACAATTTTTTACCAAGCTACACCCCCACCAGTCAGGGGGGGGGGGGGGTGCAAGATTGTTCGTGTTTATATCTGTACCAAATGGTACAAAAAGGTTCTAACAATGTGAAAATTTCTGTTCATACTTTCTAAGTTCTACATGTGACAGAAATCAATTTTCAAATTAGAGCGTTTTTGATTTTGGTTTCTATAATTTACAAGCTGAACCCGGTGCGAGTCTTGCTACACTTGCAACTAAACGTATGAAAATTTATTAGAACTGGCCCTCTTATGGATTTTTTAAGGAATGAGGTTTGCTCAAATATTTTCGTTTGCTAGTGTGTGTAATTTCTACAAAATAAAACGTAGCTGTGTGTTTTTAATTTAAACCTCAATCAGTAGTTTCTACCATGGTTTTTCTTTCTGTGTAGACGCATTTCATAGACAAAACATTTATCTTCAAACGAAGCCGTATCCTCTCAGTTTGAACATAATGTTGTCTTGCATAACCTTTTTGTGCATAATGTAGCACTGAGAGTAACTCAAGCATTCCGCATTATTGACTAAGGAGGGGTTCATACTTCTATCAGAACATTCTGCCTGCCTGAGGAATACACATTTTAGTTGCCTGGATAATTTTCATGTTTTGGTCAAACTTTTGCTGAGAGAGGCGTGGTCTCGAACCACCAAAGAAAAAATCATGACTCCAAAAACCAACACATGCCAAATTTGGTTCCATTAGCTTGATCAGCAGTCGAGTTATGCAGATATTTGTGTTTCATTTGTATGAGACCTCTCCCCCCTCCTTCCCCTCTTTTCAGAAGGAAGAGGAGTTTTGAGTCATCTTAGAAACATTTTTTGCCGTTAAAAACTTCCACCTGCAAAATTTGGTCTCGTTTGCTTGATTAGTTCTTGAGTTATGCCGAAATTTGTACTTCATTTGTATGGGAGCCCCTCTTTTCAGAAAGGGAAAGGGTTATCTTTGATACATTTCTTACTTGCAAAAACTGTGACCAAGATCAAAACGTTACAAAACATGACTTGCGACACCTCAAACTTCATGATTTTGCAAAACAAGACCGTTGGTAACCATTCTGGAAATATTTGGCCATTGTGGCCACTAGTCTTCTGGAAAACGGGTTACACAGGGAAAGTGGACAGATTTTGATATGTACCAGAAAATGGCTTGCGACACCTCAAACTTCATGATTTTGCTAAATAAGACCAGTGGTGGTTTTGTTGGTATGAAAACGGCTGTTATGGCCACTCGTAGCGTTCCTGGAATCGGATTCCTGTGTACTCTTAAGGTAGATACAGAATCCTTCCAAATCCGGAATAGTAGCTGCAATGTCTTCAACGAACGTGCTTAGGTTTATGATCTTTTTAACAAGTTTTAATTACTTAAAATAATTTTTAAATTTCCTTCGATACACGTCACATTTATGCCAGCAACTATCCAAATTCCAAACGACATTAATTTATGTAACGCCTAATTCGCCTTGGAAGAAAAATTGATTTATCGCCAGTAGAAAAATGTCAACTACCAGTTATTGGCGTTTATTGGTCTTCTGTGTGGTGTCGAACAGAAGAAACACCCTTTCTTCCAGCGCCATTGTAACTACCCACAATAACCAGATAAAATCTCAACAATTCACGATAAATAATACCTTGTTACCTGTTGGTGACGTGTCGTGCCTTTATGCGAAGGAAATCCACAAAATGATTTAAGACATTTTCTAATGCTTTCTCAGCACGATATTGTCGCCGACGCGACGGCGATGACGGCGCTTGTTTCCAGTGGTTGCGGTTAGTAATCTAATTTTGGAATTTGCATATATTTAATCCCCGTTCCCGGAGCGCACATACAACGCCGCCAACAACATCAGACTGGAGCATTCGTGTTTTCAAATCCCCACGAGAAGATATCCTGGTCCTAGCACTCACTCGCTCGCTAGGTTAGATGCTCTTGGCCCGGCATAACTGGCTTTGCTCAAAACGAAATACAACAGGAAGCTAATCTGCATATAAATTTCAATTTCATATTTATTCAAGAATGCATAATTGCGGAAACTGTCACGTGTACATGTGTAAAAGGTGCACTGGTTGCACCATTGGTCAGATGGGCACACAGTTTCTCGAACCGTTAGCCCATTTGTGTTTACGCCATCCTTCCCGGAACTCTCTCTGCTCCTGGAATCAAAATCATCCTACAAGGAAAGCAAATTACTTAGGCATCTGTCAATTCTCCCTTCAATACGATTCGTTCCAATTATCGGGATCAATCATTTATGATCAGCACCAACAATGTCTCCGGCGGGCAATTTTCGGAGAATGTCGGTTCCCACAATAGGCAGTCGCAAACCTAGCTAAACGCATTATCAAAGAGGGAAGGAAATTTTTGACCGCCCCCAACTTTTTCCGGTCGAAGGTTTTTACGAACATTGAATCGAAGTGTAACGAAATGGAAAATAAAGTTACTGGATGAATGAATGTCTTCTGCGTCAGACCGTTGGGAAAGCGTACACATCCTTTTTGCTCCTTTTGCCGAGATGGAGCCAGACATCGTCATCAAACGCAAATCGGAATCGGAATCGGCGGCGGAGATGGGGATTTCCATTTGACTGAGTGCCTGCCCCTGCCGAATCTAGGCAGGCAACAGCTCGGATAAATCTGAGAACTCGACGACCTCTATCTCTCGCTGCTGCACACTTGAACAAACACTGGTTCCGGATTTCCCGGAGGGCTGGTTTGCCATGCTTGATTTGCATAACATCTGGAGATTCTGTTCATTTTTAGATTGGTGGAACTGTTGTCTGTTGTCTTGTAGACGGGGGAGCCCGTTGATGCTGATCAAGCAACGGATTGTGCTCTATTTGAACGGAGAAAGCCTGCGGTTTTGTTCGGAAAAGAAGGTTGATTCATCGCGGAATCAAATTTGGATTGGTTTCAAAACATGTCTCGGAGGTTGTTGTATCTTCGACAAATCCCGAGGAACATACTAAAAGCCCTGACATATTCTCTTCCACCGGTTACACGGAAATGAAAAAGTACACACCGAAACATTCTGCTGTTTAAAAGGTAAATTACTAAAAACTAAAGTATTTACCCACAGCGATCCGCATCGGCCAATTTGTATAATCATTGGACTGTGCAAACTCCCGATAAAAAGTGTCTGCCACTTTTCGCTGTTTGAACACTTGCTCATTCGGTTTTGCTGAGAGCGGCCATGTTTACTATTGACTTTCACGCTTTTAACATGGCTATTTTTGCTTATCGCCAAGCCACCAGCACCAAAGCAGCAATGATTTATCAGCATCCTGCGACTCCCAGGGAAGCGGCGAAAAATTAATTGTTTTTCGTTGCAGATACAACGCGTATGCAAAGTACCCTCCCCCTCCCCGGGGGACAGAAGGAATGGAAAACCTCAAAACAATCGGCTCGGTCAGAAAGTCAGTGTGTAATTAACTCAATCCAAACCGCTCTCGCCAGATGGGACCTTTTTTTTCTGTGTGTGTGTGTGCTTCTGATGTCCACGCAATCGCTACAATCGTTGAACTGTGTGGACAAACAAAAACCCCAACCATTGGGGACTGTCGTCGGTGTCCAGCGGTGTGCAATTCGAAATCGTTGAAATTAATTTAAATAAATAATTACATTGCACCCTACAGGAGGAGGATGCATCTGCGTGGGAGTGTTAATAAAGGTATCGGAAATTGATGACCAGTCAAAATGTGGTGGCCAGGTTTTATCTCTAGATGATTGTTAGGACGGCTGTAGTTACTTGTGATTATCGGGGATCAATTCAATTTTTCTTGCAATTCGAGATACTTGAATAATACGCCATGATTGGAGTAAGGTTCTTTTGGTGGGCGAATGAATTTGTTTTTTTATAAGCAACAAGCATTTCCTGGACTCTATCCTCAAACCAAAAATCATGGTTGTTGGACAGTATCACCCACCGTGTAGAAAAAGACCCAGCAGTAGAAAATTAACTGAATCAATTAATGCTTCGCTTCTGTGGTTTTAGTAGCCATATTTGAAAGCACGAGTTTTGTTTAAAAAAATTATATTCGAGAATCGAATTTCTATCACTGCACACTGGGCCAGAATGAAAAATTAGCAGGAATAAATTATTTTCACCAAGAAGATGCAACTTTAGAACAAAACTGTCTTCGGCAAAGTTGCAGCTTATAGTTAGGGCTTAAATTTAATATTAGTTTCCGTTAGGGTGGTCCTTGAATATATTGAAATAAAAATTCTATCTTTCACATTTCTTGACATAGAGCAATACAATATTTAACAAAGTTGTTTTTTATTAAATTTTAAGCAACTTTGTTGCAAAAACTATTGTCGTAGGTCTTTTGTGTCATGATTTATGATCATTTTAACGCTTAAGAGTAGGGTAGCCCTGAAAAAAATTGTATTTTTCGCCTAACTTTTTCATTTTAAATTTTATGAAAACAGTGTTTTGAGCAAACTTTTAGAGCTTGTTTAAATACACACTTTGATGAAGAAAAAACATAATTTTAAACATTTTTTCAAAAAATATCATGATTTTAGTCCAAAAATTACGATTTTTTCAAATAACATAATTTTTTAAAGGGGGAAAAACAGGGCTGCCTATACAATTGCATATGAATGGCAAAGATAAGAGGTCTCTTTTGTATATAAATACTCAGGTGAATTTGGAAGAATTTGAGGTTAAATGGTATCATGAATGTATGTCTTTTTTAAAAATAAAATTCTTGATTTTTGTGAAATGTTGATGGCAATGTCGAATAAATCACCATATTTCAATTGAAAACTAATATTTGCAATGTGTTTATTTTTATAATAAACGCACATGCCAAAAACGTACCAAAATTTTAAATTTTGCGAAAGTATAGTGCGCCATTTAAAAGTGAAGAAGGCTGCCATTTTATTCACGTCTTGCTAGCTTTCAGATTTTTTCAAGTGCTGAAAACTTCTGAATGGTTTTATAATAACGGTTTTTGAATTATTCAATCATTTGCTAGTACTCTAAGTGCTAGTACTCCACATAACGCTTTTGGCAAAGATATCAATAATATTTAAGTTTTCGAAACGTGAAAATGTTGACAGCACAAGAAAACAAAATAATTAAACAAAATACCACTTGTGTAAATATTTTTACAACCATGAGTTTTCAATTAGAATATTGGATTGATTAAGGATTTTTTTTAAGGTTAATTATAAACTTGAAATCAATAGTTATGCTGACCTATGATAATCTGGAAGGCATTAGTGATGTGTTCTGAGGATAATGATATTTTATTGGAATAATGTTCCAAGTTATACCAATTTGAAGTACCTTAATTGTGTAAATTGATGTACAGATAATTGGATGCTAAAGAAACGAATTTTGTACTTGCCAGACTTTTGTTTAATTTGTTGAAATCTTGCGGTCGATACAGATTTTTACGATTAGCTGATGGAAAGAGGAACTTGCAGAGAACATGTGCAATAGACTCAGGACATGATTGGGCATTGTAACCTCAAAAAATTCACATTATCAAATTGGTGAAGAGGGATATAGTTTTCATAAAGGGAATCTCATACAGGCTTCGAGAAAAAGAAATTAATGAATACAGTGATTTTTTGTACAAAATATGTTAATCAAATTAAAATAATTAGTCGTTTCCGGATATTTTGAGACGAAATTTCGATGGAATTAAAAAGAGAAAAGCCCATTACAATAGAATCAACCACGATGTATTATTCAAACAAACAGTCTGGTAATGCAAAAAAAAAACTGTACAACTTATAACCGCAGAGATACATTCATGCAAAAGAACCTAATGCTGAACTTCAAAATGAAATTTATAAATACAAAATAAGCTGTATTCTTGCGTATGCAAACCAACCTATTAAAGAATTTGAAACACATTTTACATAAAAGCACAAAAAAAAATATTCAGGGTAGACGAGGGGGGGATTCTAGTATGTATGAAGGAAATGTTAAATGGTTTGAAGGATTTTAAGAGTATTCATTTACCTTGCGATTTGGGTATCATCTGATTTGAGTATAATCAACTTAGCGTGAAAAGAAATACAACTTGCAGTAAGCTATGCAAAATCCTCCTCACTTTGTGACAGTAAACAAAACCAACACAACGCATTGACATGGGAGACCGTTAGTTAGAAATACCAGCTAGCTGTGCTGATTCAGTTCATTCTTGTAACGAACTTTGACAGCAACGGACCTGAACAGGAGCAGCAGCAACAGTTTATCAAGATTGTCAAGACGGAAAATTTCGGTCAGGTCACGACAATGGCAGGATCATAATCTACATGATTTTGTTGATTATCGAAGAAATAATGACATATTTGGTACATAGGCCGAATCAAGGAGCTAGTCTTACATAACATCCCGTTACCCCATTATCTGAATTGCTTCGAATTAAATCGGTCATCTTAATATAAGCATAATTTTGTTGATTATCGCTGAATTATTGACATATTTGGTGCATAAGCCGAATAAAAAAGGTGGGCTAACATTACATCCCCTAAGCCCATATAGAAAAAAAAAAGATTCAAACAACACCATCGATTATCTGTTATTGACAAACATAATTTATTACTGATAGATCAAGAAAGACATATTTGAAATCTCTATATATTAAAAGACCACTTTAACTACAAATTTTATCAAAATAAAGCTTCTTATGCCATACACTTTGTCAAAGACATTGTGTTGCTAAAATTATGTTTTCATGGTCAAAATATTTTTTTCCTCAATATTTTCTTCCTCGTCCCTCATGATAGGTATTTGAATAATATTTCCATATTTTTACCTTTTGCAAACTGAATAACTATCAGCGAATTCATCGATTAAAACTGAACGCATTGCAAATATTGGTTTTTAATTGAAATATGGTGATTTATTCGCCATTGCTATCAACATTTCACAAAAATCAAGAATTTTATTTTTAAAAAGACATACATTCATGATACCATTTAACCTCAAATTCTTCCAAATTCACCTGAGTATTTATATACAAAAGAGACCTCTTATCTTTGCCATTCATATGCAATTGTATATGCATGCCCTGTTTTTCCCCTTTAAAAAATAATGTTATTTGAAAAAATCGTAATTTTTGGACTAAAATCATGATATTTTTTGAACAAATGTTTAAAATTATGTTTTTTCTTCATCAAAGTGTGTATTTAAACAAGCTCTAAAAGTTTGCTGAAAACACTGTTTTCATAAAACTTAAAATGAAAAAGTTAGGCAAAAAATACAATTTTTTTCAGGGCCACCCTTCTCTTTAGCGTTAAAATGATCATAACTTACCAACCTAACATACAGCAAAGTTGCTTAAAATTCAATAAAAAACAACTTTGTCGAACATTGTATTGCTCTATGTCAAGAAATGTGAAAGATAGAATTTTTATTTCAATATATTCAAGGACCAATCCTAACGGAAACTAATATTAAATTTAAGCTCCTAACTATAAGCTGCAACTTTGCCGAAGACAGTTTTGTTCTAAAGTTGCATCTTCTTGGTGAATTATAATTTATTCCTGCTAATTTTCATTCTGGCCCAGTGTGCACTGCATGAGCGAGTAAAACGTTGTGCGGCGAATAAGGTCGCAGCAAGCGATGCCTGCGGATGGTTGAGTTTTCTTAGGCTGTCACGTTTTGTTTTCGTCCGTTCTTTTGAACTGTCATTGTGATTTTTACAGTGAGGGCCTGTTCATAAACCACGTAGACTCATTTTTGAAAATCTCAGACACCCCCCACCCCCCTCGTAGACTTTTCTCCATACAATTTTTTGAATTTTTGTATGGAGCGTAGACTTTGATCAAACCCCAACCCCCCTCCCCCTAGAAAAGTCTACGTGGCTTATGAATAGCCCCTGAACTGTTTTAAACAATATAGGGCCAATTATAAAAGTCGAGTCGACCGTCATTTTGCTCGACAGGTATATTTTGCTATTCCAGTTGTTGAGATCGACGAAATTTTGTCGAGCAGGACTTAGTACACCGTTTTAAAACGAGTGAAGGATCTGTCACATTCTTTCGAGTAAGTTTGTTTTGAAACGCGTTCTTTCGTCTGTAAGATAACTGACTGAGCAGGGCGACCATTATTTTTTTGATTTTTTTATGTGAATTACCAAAAAAAACTATTTCCTTCACATTAATTGTTATGTTATGTATTCTCCGTGCGAGGAGTAACGATTATGATGTAGAAGGAGATGTTCGCTCATCACCATGAGGCACCAAGAGTGAACAACAATGTTTTTGGCTAGAATGAAAGATGTGAAGAGAAAGTGTTGAAAGTTCCGCCAGAGTGCGGCAGGTAGGAAAATTAACAGATGTTTTTTTGAAAATTGAGCGAAAGGGCATGTATCCAATGGTACTCGAACCATGGACGTCAATCTTTGCCTAACATCCAACTACGGGGTAGGTTGTAGCGACGGAACAAGTCCGCCACTTCAACAGGCAAAAATTGACGCATGGAAAGACGCTCATGTACCACTGTGGCTTGTATAGTTTATTCTTAGCGATCTATTGTGTGCACTCTGTTTACTGATGCGCACATGGGAGAGGAACTCTCTCCTTTTTTTGGGTTTGTTTTGATTCGCAACGACTGACGATCACTTAATGTTTTTCTCGTCGTCTCCAACGTAGAGACCTCGGAGAGAAATATCGTGAAGCGATGCAATACTGGTCCCCACCAGTATAATTAATGGTACATGCCCTTTCGCTCAATTTTCAAAAAAAACATCTGTTAATTTTCCTACCTGCCGCACTCTGGCGGAACTTTCAACAATTTCTCTTCACATCTTTCATTCTAGCCAAAAACATTGTTGATCACTCTTGGTGCCTCATGGTGATGAGCGAACATCTCCTTCTACATTATTTCCTTCAAGCAAAACCTGTCAACCTATCAAAAAAAAAAAAAAGTTGAACTATTGAAAATGAATAAAGACATCGCCAGAGGCTTTTGTGGAATTGTAAAGAAGAAGTGGGAGTATATTGGCCAGTGGGAGCTCGGTTCATTAAGACCACCAATGCGCCTTGGATCGGAATGGCAAAAGGTAAGTTTTTAATTTTCGTTTGAATTCAAAACTTCAACAAAATAAATTTTAAGAGCCGATGCAAGCCAAAGAACAATGGACAACCTAGAAAAAAAGGAAGTGAACAACTTAAACTTGAGCCTCAATAAAAAGAAATTTAAGTAAAATGTAAACAAGATTGAAACTTGTAGAAACCCTGGCTCCAGCTCCAGCAGTTCCTAAAATTGTTTATTACATAATAAACATGACATAATGCATAACAAACTTAGTTATCGAATACATGAACTACGAATTTTACGCACTTTAATAGAACTTGTCAATGACAAGTTGTAATTTACCTGCAGATTTTGAAGAGTTTATTAATTTGGAGGAAATTATGAACAGGCAAATTTATGAACGAATCAGTTGTTCTAGATTTTTTTTAAAGATTTTTGCGAAAAGTACTTAGATATTTTCAGATGTTGTGTGCATGATTTTCAAACAATGCAAACTTATATGAGCATATATCGAAAGTTATACATGCTTTCCGACAGATCCCATCAAGATTTTACGGAAGTTCTGCCCAATATTCGTAAGTATCTCGTTTGTATACAGACAATTGAAAACTTTTTAAGAATTTTGTGAGAATATCAAATTTTCTATAAAACTTTAAAATGTTGATAAAGCTACCAAGATCTTCTGTATGGTTGTTGAAAATTGTAGAAACTTCTTTAAATTGCTAAGGAGTTCCCTAGAGATAGAACGGAATACTCTTGGGAGTTCTTCGAAGTACTGAAGGAGACTTTCCGGATGATCAGAAAACATAATTTCTCAAAAATAAACTCTTCCGAAGGTCCTTCCTTACCTTCTCTTAAGTAATAGGGGTCACTTCTTCGTAGTTTAAGCAAGATTATCTCTGGCATTCTAGAACAAACATCCGCGAAGTTCAAGGTCATACTTCCCACAACTTGGGCTTAGCTTCTTCGATGCTAAAGATGAAACTGACCTAGTTAATTTAGTTCAAAAGAGAACTCCCCGAAGTTTGCAAAAGATTTTTCTCAATGTTCGCACAGGACTTTGAAGTTCAAGAGACATTTCTCTCAGACTTCAGAAAGTCTGAAAAGAAACTGTTCCGCACTCTAGAGTAATGTTCCAAGAATGCAAGAGCGACTACTCAGACGTGCATGAAGAAACTTGCCAAGAATTCAGGAGGGATCTTTTTAGACATTTTTCTGGGAGTTTCGTAGAAGATCAGGAGTAGAACTCCCTGAATATTCACGAGATAATAGGAGTTTCGTGAAAAAAAACTTTGAAGCAGATTTCTAATGTGGTTTTCAAAATAATAAAAAGCATAAATGTAACTATAATGTTTGAAATTAAAATATCTTTCTCATCAACATGCAACTCTAGGGAGTGGATACAGCAACTCCTGCTAGAACCAAAAGATGTGAAGAGAAAGGCCAAAGAGTCCGTGAGAGCACGACAGGTAGTGAAAATCTGAATGGAAGTCGTTGAAATTGAGCGTAGGACATGTTTGAAAGGCGGCATCCAATCAAGCAAACATTCTTCTTGCCTAGCTACCACAATACCGGGTAGGCAAGGAACCCAGTTCTTTGCCTGTCAAGGGGTTCTATAACCTTAAGTCCTGAATTATAGCATGGTGTAATATTTCAATGACATTTTGCAATCTTCCAACGTTACTATTGACAGTCGATTTCAGTTGCCGACTCGATCAGATTCAGTCGGCTTCTGAAAGGTGCAACTTTCTCTCGACTCGACTTCTATAAATTACGCCTATGTTTGCCTGCGATTGGTATTGTAGTGCTATTGGTTTTAGAAAGATCAGGTGAAAGTATATGCCGGATGACTTCGCTGATACATTAGATACATTGTAAAGACATTTACTCGTGTTTAGGGCGTTCAGAGCATTTCTCATACCAAACGAAGCACAAGCATGAAAATAAGCATGAATACCTGCCGTAGGCTTTTGTAGACACTACAAAAAGCAAAAAGAAAAAAAGTATGTAACTTCCGGTGCTTTTAAGACCGACACATGCGAGCGGCATTTAGAACAAAAGAATAAGTCGAAATAGATGAAAAATCAATACAATCAAACAGACCTTTTGTCTGATTTGTTTAGGAATACATACTTTTCATGAAATCATTACTTACGATCCTTGACGTAGATCAAAATTGAAAACCGTTAATCAACACGTAAATTGACGTAAATCATTCATTTAAAATTCATTGTTCCTATGTGTGCAGTCCCGACTCAAGTAGACAATATAGGTATGTGCTGAAGGACGCTTTCATGTGTCGGTCATAGGGGATCGTGAAACTTACATGTCGTTTTGGTAGTGTGTAGGGTCTCATTTTGTTCCTGAATCTCCAAATCGTGAAAAATTTGAAATAACATTGTGTTTTGCAAAGCCCAGTCGTTAGCCTTCACCAAATAACATTTTAAAGATGCTTGATCTTGTCGCCATGTTCAGATTAATAGTACTAAACAAATGAACCGCTGCGTAACCGGGTTCGTGAATCACTGAAGAAGTTTAATTTGAGAACGTTCTTGCCCCTTTATCCCATTTTTCTTATTTTCACTAGTACAGTTTTAATTATCAAACATTACATTTACCAGAAATGAAATTTGAACTTGTGAAACTGTTGTCACGCATGAAATCGACTGCGTTAAAAACAGGTCTGATGTTGTTATAACACCAAAGACAAGGATCATGTAAATTTAAGGCTTGTGTAGCATATTTCGCCTGTAGCATATTCAATAATTCAAAATTATGTTGAGTGCAGAAGACACGAAACATGCATGCTCCCTAAATTTTAACCAAATCATCATTATCTGTACATTGAGTCACCATCCGAGACTTCCCCCACGAGATAGAGAATCCTTATATCAGCTACATTTCAAAATCAGACATTCCCACATTTTATAATCGCGAGTTCCATTCAGACCATTAGCTTCGTGTAGGTTTACGATTGACGACTTTGTAGTACAAGTGTTAACTTCCACTCCAAGCTAAATTATTGCAAAAACTTTTCTCCTGCAACGTAGAACAACGACCCATGTTTTTGCGCATCAAAAAATCAGAGCAAACGTAGTTTGACTCCTTCTCTATCATAACACAAAGTTACCATACGGGACACTTTTACCCAATCAATAAATTATTGCGTACGCACGGAGATGACATAGACCAGCGCCAAACGCACACGTGTTGGCAAAAAAAGCCTCTCTTCTCGTTTTGGCTTTAGCGTCGATTTTTTCTTTGTCAAATCGATCCCTTATTGGATTGAGCAAAAATAAGAAGAAACACCGAGGCACCTCCTATCTGAGGTGTAGAGAAGTCATAAATGTGTAGAATTTGAGTAACATGTAACCAGAAAGTTGAAATAAAAATCAGATTATATCGATCCTCTAAACACGTTAGTTGGTATCAATAAAAGATATCACACTTGCAAATGTTAGTACTATTTTTAAATGCCATATGAACTTAGATTTGATGTTACCCTACACACTTAGAAATTATGAATTTTACACGAACCGTAATTCATGTTTGCAAATAGTCGGAGAATGTAAAGCAAGATTTAGCGTAAAATTATGTCTCCTGAAACTGACACATACGCAATTCGACAAAAGATGTGTTTGATTAGATTTATTTTCCTCTTTTTGCTATGGGACGCTTGCATGTGTTCGGTCTAAGGGGATAGAAATTTACGTGACATTTTGGTAGTGTGTAGGGCCTGTTGTAAATGTAGCATCCGAAACGTAACTTTGAGTATGTCAGTATTTATTATTTAGGGTTTTAAATTAGGATTTATAAATACGTCTGGAATCACACAATTGAGTCATGTTTATCTCTGAGTCTCAAAGTATTTACCTGCAACAGAGAATACATCACTCGTAAAATTAATTATTTTTAAGAGTGTACCAGTTGAAGTGACGTTTTCTCAACACTTATACAATAGAGTTAGTAGAAATAAATAAAATCGAGTCCAAGAGTAAGTCGCTTAGAACAGTCATCCAGCCACGATGTCTTACATACTAGACGAACATGTTTCATAACTGTGGAACTTTGATTTTCAATCCATACCACATGTGAGACACACTAAGGAACATTTTTGACAGATGACTTTATAGAAATGTGAAACCAGCAACCTTGCCAATACGCGTTGCTAGGTTGCTAGGCTCAGCAGAAAATAACAATTTGGACTGTCAATACATCGCCATCTTCGGTACATTACGGGCACTCCCAGATAATTTAACGCTCGCTGAGTGATCCACCCCATGATCAAGCCACTTTAACAACA
This sequence comes from Aedes japonicus, assembly GCA_034211315.2. Lineage (NCBI taxonomy): Eukaryota > Metazoa > Arthropoda > Insecta > Diptera > Culicidae > Aedes > Aedes japonicus. Next base: position 68,113 of record JASCZW010006301.1, on the reverse strand, counting down.
AAATTTGCCACTTTTCGCGTCATTGTACTGTTCTAAGTTACCCTTCCGTTCCGTGTCTGCACCTTAGAACTGAAGAAGTTTTAAATCTTTGAAAGTGTGCTGTGAGAAAAAGTACGAACAATGTTTGCGCTGTTATTTTTTTTATCCCTCTCATTCTTGTGTTTGATTAGTGATTTTGCGAGATTTCACTAAATTTGTCACCCTGTACTTGAAATTGGGTTTCACTAAGGGAATCTTCATTTTCGTTCGTTATAAGAGTTAGATCTTCTGGAATTGATGATGGAGAAAAACAAAGATAAAATTATGTTTTTTCGTCTGTGAAAATGGCATATGACAAATTCTCCCTTAAGCAAAGCTCGTGCAGAATCAAAGACGTGGAGAATCGCTGGATTGAAAATGTTTTAGATAAGTATTCTTTAGAGTGATTCCATCTTCTTGTAAAGTTATTGCAAATGTTCGAAAATCTTCACGTTGTAACGTATTAGGTGTTAAAAAGGTGTTTATCTTGGGTTATTTTTAATTTGAGCTCTTGAGACGAAGAATTTACTCTATCATACCGATCTGCAAACATCGGGCCCTCAACCCATTACAGACACACTGATCCATTCATTGTAAGATAATCTTAGTTTTGCATTCAATATTATTTATTGAGAGGACTTTCATCTTGAAATATAGAGTTAGAATTGGACTGGTTCATTGGCTGTAAAGTGGACTTTGGAACTTGGATTTGAACACAAGCCTCTTACAAAGCCAATTTTAATGAAGGAATCAGTATTTCTGTAAGGACCTCAAGTGAAATAGACAAATCGTTGGTACCTTTCTGTCAAAGAACGTAAACCATGATGCGTTTCGTTTTTATAGAAACACCGCATCACTTTCCAGGATGCATTAGAATCCCTGTCTGCACATTATAGACGAAGTACGCGTATCTGTCAAGATAAGCAATGAAGTCAGTTGGAATAAAATGGCAATTACTAATCTTTCCTCTCATTTTATAGTTACAGGTTCTCCACTAAACAGGTCACACTTTCCAGGGTTCATCATGATTTAAATGATTTTGGATTCGTTTAATCGCGTTTGCCTGTTGTTGGTATGAAAATAACTTTGTAACAGCTTTAGAATATTAGCATCTTCGTCTACGATACATTTTCTCGATTTACTCCAGTTTATTGTTAATATTTGTTATTTACCAATTGTGTTATGAATGGAATAGTGTGTGTCAATGATGTCAACTGCATTGAATTAATGGAGTGAATGAAAGGAAAAGTGGTACACAACGTTTATTTTGTAATTCTGGTGCATATCGAGAATTTAATTAAAAATGAAAAGAGTTATCAGACACAGCAATCCTGAATAGCATCACAAACATTTATCTCAATTCAAGCAAAAAATAATTAAACACTAAAATGAAGAAAATTCAAACAAGTCGTTCTTTGTTTTTTTTATTAAATCATAAAAAAATTAGATTATTCAGGATACGACGTAGAGAAAATAACGGCTTCGGTAGAATCTATACCTATTATCGTCAAGGGGGTATATGAAGACCTAGAGCGTACATTTATGCATAAACCTGCTCCACAGACAAACAGACGTAACACTAAGATCAAATTGCCTTACAATACATCGTCAGAAATTCAAATTTAGACACGTTAAAACACTAGCGCGATCTGACGGCCACTTTGCCCATTTCAGCGTCAACCTTGTTTGATTGTTTTACCTGCCGCAACAGCTGCCAACGAGCGCGGCCATGAAACACACACCTTGCATCATCCATGGGGACTTTAGGTTACCGAAAAGCGTTACAATCTTCCGGTATCTATCCAGGTAGTTTCATTTCGATGAACGCTGGTGCCCGACCGAGCGGGCGGCGCGAGCTCGCGTCAATGAGTATCTGGAAAGCCAGCATGCCAACATCCGAGTTCAGTGCGCTCAGTATCCTCTACACTTGGATAACACCGCTGCTGGGGATCCGAAAAAGGTTGATCGTTTACGATCGAACATGATCGAGTGTTTTGGTCTATTCGAACGGGAGTGGTTGGACTGTGGTCGGTAGCCTTTCGTCGGTGGGAAGGAATTTAGTTATGCCGACGTGGTGGCAGCTTGTGAAATTGAGCAACCCAAGCTGGCCGGGTTTGATTCCAGAGTCGGAAGACCAGGTCGGGTATTCAGCAGCCGGATAATTATACATACATGACAAGCATCAATCTTTGCCTCCTGTGCTGGCTTATCAGAACCAGCAGAGCAGTTGAACTTTGAGGCGTCATATTTTTAAACCACTTAAAAAATGTCGAAGCTCCGAAAAAATATCAAAATTAATTCGTAATTCAACTTTTACAAACAGGTAAATCATAAAAACTCCGCGTGTTTTGTGTAAGACGTAGTGAACATAATCGATTCCCTCCCAAAATATGTAATGATCGGTAGCATTTCCCTATTTTAATAGTTATTTTTTTGCACCCGGAGGCAGAGTTAGATCAGCTTTGTTATGTTTGTTGGTGCTATTAGTATTGTACCACACGGGTAAAAAAGGTTAAATTAGAGTATTTTTCCGCTTGTTCGCTAGTGCATTCATGATTATTAGCAGTTTTGAAGTCGATGTAGAGTCGCGTCATATTGGGGGATTTTGATAAATGACAGAGTGTGAAGTGAAAAAAAGAAGACTAGTGCAATGTAAAAAACGGCCATTTGCTGGTCAGAAGCAGTGATTGAAGCTAACGCTCATGCGTGTCAGTGCGTCTGAGTGGCTGGCATATAATTTCAGATGCACTCATCACGTGGTCTACAGAGGGACAGCTGTGAATTTTATTTCATTCATTGCCCAGTGATTTTTCAATTTTCAATTTCTCTTGGAAAGTGTTTTTTACCTGCGGTTTTCATTGTATTTCAATTGTGCACAAAGTACTAAATATATTCGTGCTGTTCCACACGAAAAGGATGATGTTGAAATAGAGTAGAGGGTGGCCGTCCAAATGAAGACTGAACATCAGCAACAATTTCCGGTGAGATCTATCCGATTATAACTAAATTTGAACGATACTACCAATAAATACGTGCCATCGTCAAAACAATATGACTTGATGATGGAAGTGTATGTACCTAACTAATTTCCATTCGATGTTTGTATTGTGTCTATGCGGGGCTGATTGTAAGTGAAAGTGACCTCGGAATGGACGTGAGTAACCAGGCATTCTGAAATGGGTCACTTGAACTCAACAGAGCTATCATCTTCCAACTCCCGGGCTAAAAATGTTTGTCGTGTCCACAAAAGTTCGTAAAACTGCAAACATTTTTCTTCCATAAAAACACTGCCAGACAGTGGGCGTTGGATTGTACACACACACACACACACACACACACACACACACACACACACACACACACACACACACACACACACACACACACACACACACACACACACACACACACACACACACACACACACACACACACACACACACACACACACACATTAAAACATGTCGAAGCTCCGGTGCTTTTACGATATTCTGTCACAGCCCAGTCGAATGCTGTACATTTCCCTTAAGAAGACCAAAATTCGCTATGAGCAAAATCTTATAAATTTAAGAAAAGGTAAGATTAATGTTCGCGTTACTGATTTATCCCATACTGATTATCATTCCACTCATCATCAGGTCAACATCTGACGAATGAGTTCAAGGCAATCAATCGCTTCCAAAAAGTTCCCTGCATCATCGACAAGGACCTCCACCTGGCGGAAGTGTCGCCATCGTACGATACCCAGCTAGAGAATACAAATTTCCGGATCATTGGTATGAAAGGAGCAGAGCGCAGAGGAGCTCAAGCAGAAGATGGAGGATTGTTTGGATTTTATCGAACAAGATTACCTCGGTGGCAATAATAAATTCCTTGTAGAGGATGAGATATCCATGGCAGATCTGTTTACGGCATGTGAAATTGAGCAACCAAGTATGTTAAGATCTAGGTATGTACTAGTAAGGAGGCTTTAATGATAAACTCGAATTGGATGGATTCGACCCATGGGCCGGAAGACCAAAGCTCTCCGCTTGGATGTCACGTGTTCGTGAAACAACCAACCCGTACTATGATGAAGCTCACAACCTCTTGTATAAAATTACTGCGGACAGTGTTCCAAGCTGAAGTTGTAGGAAGGATGGTAATGGTATCTGTAAAATTTAACTAATGAAGATTTTGCAAGATAAATGTTTTTTTTTTCTCCATTTAAATTCTACGGTTGTCGAGTTGAAATAGTCGGAGCACAGTTTCCGCTTTTCGACCGTCTTTTTTCCGCCTTCATTAAACTCCACCACAATCTCCCTTGACTGGCAAAAGTTCACTCACTGCGCGCCTCTTCGTAATGTCAAAATTAAATTCTATGTTATAGTAATAAATCTCAATAAATTTCATATCTTTCCATGGCTCGGGGAAAACTAAAGAAGGATTTTTCGCAGTTTTAACCTTCCCGATTAGAGCAAGAACTCACATTTGCGTCCCATGTTTTGACGAAAAAAAATAAACAAAACAAAACATTTGCGAACACACTCACACTTGCAAGCGATGCTAGTGCAAAGAAATCACTTAGCTGGAAAATGTCATAACTGTCGATGCGAGCGTTGTGAGTGGTGGCTTGGCCAACTATTTGAATTCAAATTAATCGTTTTTTTAGATGGACGATGGGCATCAATTAGAGTGTTACGTCTGTTTGTCTGTGCCTGCTCCATTTACCATTTACCTTAATTTACCTTCCTGACGACTATCTGATGAGAATTTGAAATTGTGTCGAACCTCTTAGCGGAATCCTTTTTTTTTGTATCTAGAAGCGGAGTGGCGTGAATAATTTCCATTTAATTCCGCTATAATTACTTATTAGATACCCGTTCAAGTGGACTGATGTACTTTTCACTGATGAAGTGTGTACGTAGTATGATGCAAAATACACGTATCTGTCAAAGGATATATAAGCTTATGAGCAATTACAGCGGAATTGAATAAAAATGTTGCAAAACACTCAAGTTTTAGATCGACATTCTGATGAGTTTATGATTGTTAAAATCAAAGTTTTTTATTGATATCTTGTTCAGGTAAATAGGATGAAACAAGAAGTTGAGGGATTTGCAGCTATCTTGAGCTGGCTTTGAACATGCTTTTAATGGCACCACTTTTTAAAGCAGCTTACTCTAGGCCTGATTTATATAGTTCTTCAATCACTGTAGTATTTTAAAAGATTTGAAACTTATGAGTTTGATTTTGCTCTGTTTCGTGTTTTGTTCCACACTACAACTAGGGTAAGGGGATGTTATGTTAGCCTAGCTCCTTCATTCGGCCTATGTGTCATTAATTTAGCGATAATAAACGAAATCATGTTGCTATTAGTATGATAGATGTAATCCAAAGCAATTGAGACAATATTAATCATCTTATAGTTGTTCCCTTCCGCGTAATTTTCGGTTTCTTGAACTTTTAGGGCATCATGATTCCACTGGTTATGCTGAACAGATGAACAACACGATTTCAAGTGATCTAAATTTGGCTTCATTGAATCGATAAAGCAAGTAATGCAGTCTGGATGTGCAGAACATAGTTACACGTTACAAACTAACTGTTCACATAGCTAAAATAACAATGATTTTACAAGAAAATCGCAGACCCAATGTTGGCGACATATTTTTTTGTATGTTCCCAACTATGGCCTGTTGTATCAATAATGTAGTAAAAAGGTTGTTATTGGTAAAATTTCAAGTGGAAATGCGTGAATTTGCGGTTGTTTATATTCAAGTGGCTCATCTATACATAAATCGAAGAGACAACATCATTGTATAGTGTATTATAATGTTTTCATTATTGAATGACTGATAAATCATATATGAACATCATTTAAGTGTTTCGAGGCAGTTTTACTTTAGTTTGTGTTGTGAAATGTTGTATTAAGTAAATCCAGTACAGCTTACAATGCCTTAATTCATAAAATTAGAATAAAAAACCGTACAAAGACTGCATTTAATAAATAATCCATCGAATGGGACAAAGTTGCATCCACGAATAGACCTAATTTGGTGCTTATAGACCGACATTAAATCCACATCCCTCGAAAGTTTATGGCATTATAAAAATAGTTGTGTAACTTTTAGTGATATATGCTACCAAATGTCTTATAAAACTAATCTTTGCAAGTGTATAACTAGTTGAATCTCGCTTACAGCTTAAAATCTTTATGAGTTATAATGAAAAATGTGATCGCTGGTTGCATAATAGGCTGAGTCAAGGGACACATACCCTACTTTGACATAGAAATTTGACTTAAAAACGCACGTATTCATTGTGTGAACTGTACTTAAAATAGAGCAGATTCGAGAATAACTTTAATACGAATTTTGATTAAACAGCTTCCACCAGTAACGTCTCCATCATCATCCATGCCAACCCCATCCAAAAATGTCAACGTTGATCGTGAATCTCAAGGGTCAGGAACATCACCATAATCTAATAAGATGGGTAGAAAGCTGAAGTCATTTCCGAACTTGACTGAGCAGACTAAGGTAAAATATTCCCAACATTTGGCTCGGGGCCGATGTGTCGAGGAACTGCTGCGTGCGGCGGAAACATCTGCACGCAATGCCACCTGTCCGAATATTAGTAAAGTTCTGAAAAGTTTAAGAAAAGGAAAGGAAGCATGGCCCAAAGGAGCACTCAATGCACTGAAAAGTGATTCAAATCTGAATAAGACTTGGTCAGAATCATCTCTGATTATGAAAAGCAGACTTAGCTTGGTTAAAAGTAAGTAGTATACTACCGCAATTCTGAAAGCCCAATCATGATAAGGGATACTTGTCTTCAAGTGTTGAGATTCGGGACTTACTTTCGAACGACATCACGCGCATTATGAAGTTGGAGGATGTAAAAAACAAGCTGAAATGAATAGTTTCGAGGGAGATAGTCGACTGCACCGTGCATATGGCAGCGAGACCTGAATCGGCAACCGGATTCAGTCATTACTACCAAGCAAAGTTCCTTGGCAAGGATGATTCGCTTTTGACGGGGCACTTTATGTCTCTAAAGCTAGTGTCCAAAGATGAATATCAATAGCCGCAAAAAATAGTTAAATAGTATATTGTTCATATTTTATAATCTTAACAAGAAATCACACCGCCTTCATGAAACCGCTGACCATGAAACCACTCATTGTGAAGAACAGATTCTTTCTAGTAGACAAACAAATTTAAAGTGCCCGTGGCATTTATTTCCAGTTGAGAACTGAGATAACAAAGGACATTGTTCATATGATATTAGCATGTTATTTTACTTTGCAACGGCGGGATACAACAACAAACATACTCCTGATCCATAAAATCAAAAATTCCTCCATTTCGAAAAAAAAAGAAATGCTAATCCAGACGGGGAATCGAAGTAAAACTGCACCTTTGCCGACTGTGTTTAAACAGGGACCAACATGGTGCTGCCCTTAAATTTTTGGAAACCTAATATAAACCAAGATAGAATAATTCAATTTTGAATTTATGTAGAGCTATCTCTAACAGTACAGTTGATTTCAATAGATGGAAATTGAAAAAAGCTTCCTTAGCAAAAAGGTAATCTGCAAAGAATCTGTTATCTCCCATCACATCCTTGCAATGTTCAACTAATGCAGCTAATTGATTGCTGCAGGATTTATGAACACCTTCGAGTTTTCCGCTGCTAGTTAACGTACGAAAAACCCGTGAAAGTTTCCGAAACTCATTAGGACTAATTAAAGTTAAATGCATGCTAAGCTGACGTTGACTTCCTGTACATTTCTTCTTCGGGAAGTTTCGCCCGAATCCTGCCCACCCAAACGAAGGCTAATTGAGATCAATGACTGGTGCTTTCGGTCGTCCGCATGTGTATCTACTATTGCGTTCATAGGTACGAGCAATAAACAGTAATTACTGGCACTTCTCGGTGGTCTTGAACTACAATTTACGGCGCCCTCGTACTGGGTCAGAAGTCCAATGTATGTATGTAACAGGCAGCAAGAGCATCGCAAAGTTACACAGAGTATCTATTAATATATCATTAGATAAAACGACACCGATCGACCATTGAGAGAACGAGCGAGGAGAATGTTTGCAGCGCTGAACAACAACATCGACTAGACTACAAGACAAAGTTTACTCCACTTTGCATGTGCATTTACTTGGAAGCAAATCGTATTGACATACATACATAGGCATGGACAAAAGTTTTGCTGTGTTCGGATTCCGCCGGATGTGTGATAAAGCACTACAAACAAGAACCAACATCATGATCGCAAATGTTTTCCTTAAGCCACACGAGCCGCACGAGGTTGGAAAAGTTGCATAATTACACTGTGATGTTGCGGTGATTACCGACGCCAAGTACTGTTTGCGATGGTTGGTTGATGGGGAAATTTAAAAATCTAAATAAACTACTCGTACTGGAAGTCGTCAATTCATGAATGGGGAAAATTGGAAGCACAGAAAAAAAACCAAACTTTTCTTCAACTGTTCCAGAGTAAAAAAAAAAAGAAGAAACAACTGTGACACAAATTCCCTCGCCCAAACAACTGTTATTCCGCACAAGTGTCACTCAAAGGAAGGAAGTAGAAAACTTGGCAAACGTGCGAAAAACTGTGTCATCAACATAAAACATAAGCACTGAATAATAAGGAAGACACGTTTCGCGTCGAGTCGCCTTGTTCTCGATTGTACGCCAGCTTCCGGAACGCTTTCCGGTTGCTTCCTTCCTCTTACTTAGGAGTAGAATTCCCAGCCCTTCCCAGCTCGGCTGTAGAATATCGCTTTTGTTGCTTGCCTCTTTAGACAATTTGCTCCGATGGCAATTCAGTGGGGAACCCTTATTCGTTCAATTCCTCCCATCCCTTCCCTCCACAGTACTCATTTTTTTTTTCCTTCTCGTTTATCTAGAGCTCCGTTGATTGGACTGATCCATCCGAGTACAAAGAGATCCCACGTTTTCTATGTTTTCGCGCTTTATATTGTGCAATATGTACAGGCACTCGAAGTGGAAAGTGTTTGTGCAATAACATCCCACAGTTTCACACGCCACCTGCCGCCTAGGACTTCTCTACGATTCACCAGTTGTTGGGGTGTATTATTTTTTCAGGTTTTAATCCATATTTACTTGGGTTGGAGGAGTGGTAACGATAACAGCGTGAAGTATCAGAAGGATGTCCAAGAATTAAACGATACAGTTTAATTTTGATAATATATATAGCGTTACTTGATTTTAGGGGCCAAGGACTAATTAAAGCTTGAGTCATTTAATATCTGGACTCAAAAAAAAAAGGGAAACGAATCTATCTCGAAACCATGTCAATAAAATACAAATGTTGATTACTAAAACTGAAGATCATCTATTGCACGTTGAAAGAAAAATGTCTGAATAATTAAAATAATTTGAAAAAATCTCTATGTTTTCTTCGTACACCACTCATCATAGTTTGGACACTCAGTTGACTAATATGAGTGACCATTTTATTCCATCACTTTACACTCTTCTTCAACTTCTGTTTGACAAACGCCAATCTCTCTCCTCCCACGTGTTGATGTTTCAGAACTTTTAGAATACATAAGTTAATTGACATTTGATGAAAATAGCACTTGTTCCAACAAACCATCCATCCTTGTTATTCTGGCTTTGATTTCTTCTTTTTCACTTAACCTGATGTTTTCTTAAAGAATGATTTCAGTTTCCGTAGCAGTCATTTTTTTTTTTCGTGAACTTATTCGGCGTTATCAATAATCAGATTAAAGATCGATTTCCCACCTACAATCTCAAAACAGTCATATCCCAGCAATATGTACTGTTTTCTGTTGTGGCCATCAACCCATTTTCTTCCTCTGGTGCGTATACGCAATGTGACTCTCCGAAAAATCGTATGTGTCGTGTGTATGCGGTATCTTTTTTTGACGTAGGACTACGTCTGTGTTGTCAATACTGGGGTAACCGTTCGAATTGCGAAAAGTTGGAGCGTCACGAAAAATGTATAGGTTTGAGCTGTTTAGTGGAATACCTGTAACTAGAAATTAGAAGAAAAATTAGTATCTTCCATTAGTCGAGTTATTAGTACGAGACACTGAAGAAGTCTGCACATTGTAGACGAAATACGCGTATCTGTCGAAGATAAGCAAAGGTAGTTGGAATTAAATGGAAGATACTAGGTTTTGAACGTTACTACCTAATTCATTTCAGAAACGTTTTTCAAAATATTTGGACCAATCTATCTGGAATATTTCTACGCATCGAATAAAATATTAAATTGATTGATTTTAAACATGAGGCTATTGAAAATAACGTAAATTCATGGTGATGTCCTATAATGTCGATTTATCAGAGTAAATTTATCAAATACACAGTTGTTTCCTAGCGCAGACTTCACATTTAAGTAACGAACGTCTCCTAGGCAGTCTCGAAAGTTATAAAAGGGGCACATCTTCACCTTTTTCTTAGTATTTCGGCAGCCGTGGAGCTGTGCAGTGGCTATAAAAACGCAGTTGGCGGTAAAAGGCACCTTGGAAGGTGCACTGGCGAGCAGTCGTTGCTCAGAGAAGCGTTGGTATAGTTTGCTGTTGGTGCCGATGCTCGCTTCAACCTCGCTGCGAGAAACATGGCTGCTGAAGCCGCCCGTGATGAGACAAGAATCAATCATCCCAGGAGCTGAAAGCCCAAGTAGAATCGCAAACTTTTTCCCCTTCTCCAGGACGACCAAATCAGTTTATTAACTAAATTTTTGTTTTGGGCTGTTTGTAATTCAACTACCGCGTCACGGTTGAATATAGCATTTATTTAACGCCGCGTCCCGGAGTATATCACAAAAAAACGTTGAACAACTAACGAACGAAATTCTAGAAGGGATAATACGAGCCTAACTGAAACATGTCAGATACCGACCATGTGGCGGAGTTCGCCATAGTTCCTAGTTGTGCATACCGGATTAGTTGCTGGCTGTGGCAAGCAAACTAGGCATATTTCTGTTAAGAGAATCATCCGTCTAGCATGTATGGGAGGAAACGACCAGACACGGACAAAAGTACGAACTCGGACTATTAAAATGAAAAGCACGCATTATAACTTTGAATTCGTCTGTTTTATTCTGTCGCACGTTTTGTAGCAATAAAGGAAATGTGACGAGGGATAAGTAATAGGTCAAAATTAACACTGTCAAAAATACTCAAGGTAGTTTCATACTCTGTAGGTGTGATCTAAGCCGTGTTACCAATATCTCCACAGCATGCACTAATTAAATCTAATTATTGTGGCACAATGACTAAAGTTTGTTCTCTTTGATGCAGTTTGTATCACAATGTTCGAGTCAGTCGTCACTTGTATATGAAGACACATATTTTCCAGACAAATTTTGAATCGCACACTCAAAATTATCAAATGTGAATTGTTTTTCTTGATGACATGCATATACGTTGCAAGGAAAAATTACAATTGGATCATGACTTATCTGGATGACATTCTGCATGTTCTAGATTAGTCTCAAATTTTGTTTAGTTCTAGTTGACAATATCAGCAACCCTTGATTAATCCGTTAGTTACTTGCTTGTCATACGTGTTACATACAACAACATTATAGCAACATCGGTTACTATGGTACAGTAAATAACAACCGCATAGAATCCATGAGCATATAAATACCGTGTGTACTATCGAGTAAAGGGCTATTCACATAAGGCAGGGCCGTAGCCGGGTCGATCAAATGAGATTTAAATTCAAAACGATGATTTTTCATGATTTTTTAAACCTTTTCCAATTTGATCCCAAGATGACTCCGGGGTAAAACGCTTGTTTAATTGCTCAATTTGCACACCAAAATTGGGGTAACACGCACCACAACACTGGAATATGATGCACCACATTATTGAGATAGCATGCACCGCTTATAAAAAGTAAAAACACGGCCATAAAAAGTTACTCAATACAGTTGTAAAGCTAGGAGCTTGCAACATATCGCCACGCCCTCTTAGCTCTGGTTGGTAGTCAAGCAGCCAATGGGTATAGAATTAAGACATTGCGGAAAACGTTGTGATATGTTGCCAACTCCTCATTATATACACGGTTAGAAAAAAAATACCCAAAGGAGCAGTTAAGTGTGGGAAGCACGTTGAGTATAATTGTGTTTATCTACCATTGGGTTCAAGTTATTTACTTTTGGGTAGAATTTTACCAGAAGTAAGTTATTTATACCCAACGTTGCCTTGATACACTTTACCGCTCCACTGGGTACTTTTTTATAAGCGTGTTGACGTATACATAACACCACGATGCGTTCTGTCCCAGTTTTAGTTTTGCATGATTTTGTCGAAATATTTTGAAAAACACGTGGAATTATAGTGAGTTTTGTTGTGTGCAATATGTGTGAAGTGATTTTTTTTATAAAACATGGATACTAACGCATGGTAAAAGTTTATTTTAATAACACTTTTGTTTACATGTGAGGTACAGTCGGGACAATTTCTTCAATTTTGATCATATTTTGGTGTATTTAGTACCTTATTGTACTACAAAGTTATGAGATTGGCTGTTTTATTTAAAAATTGAGCCATAGATTTGAATATTTGAGCATATTTATTGAGTGGATCATTCTACCCCACCTTTGCGTTTTGTACTGTTCTCCCCAATATTTCTTGGCAACGATATTTTTGACGGCTCGGTCGGATTTAAATTTAGTAGTGAGCGCATCGCACCACAAGCGCAAATAATGAGTATTGACAGAAAGTAGAAAACTAGTTTGGTGTTAAGAGCTAATTTGATTTGCGGTTCAAATTAAATATGATGCGTGTATCTGTTTAGATAAGCATAGAGGTAAGGAGTGTATCGAAAATAAGCTATCCACAAACTTTCTTTCAAATTATGTTGAAAACCGATATTTTATTCATACAAAAAATTGATCCTTTACTGTACGGGGTTAAACTTGAACATAATGAAGACCGGATGAAATTTAAGTTATTCCTTCACGAATTTTCGAACTTTGGATCGAATGCTCTTCATCAAGTTCCGGACAAGTGTTGCATCGCATTTTTTGGACGCTTGAGCCCAAATTTGTTTGAACTCCTGCATGTTCCTAGCTGCCTTACCAGTCTTCTTGAAGACCCTCTTCACGATTGCCCAGTAACGTTCGATGGGTCGAAGCTAAGGGCAATTTGGTGGATTGATATTTTTCTCAACGAAATCTATACCCTTTTCCTCAAGCCGATTGAGAGTGGTTTTGGCATAATGAGCCGACGCTAAATCCGGCCAAAACAGTGGAGGTGTACTATGCTTCTTATATAAAGGCAACAATCTCTTCTGGAGACACTCAGATCGATAGATTTCCGTATTTATAGTTCCGGTAGTGTAGAAAATGGTTGACTTCAAACCACAGGAACATATTGCTTGCCATACCGTTACCTTCCGACCAAATTTCTCCACTTGAATCGACCTGTCCGCATCGCTCACATCCTCCCCAACGACAGCAATAAAGTATTGTGGACCTGGAAGGGTTTTTGAGTCCTCCTTTACATAGGTCTCATCGTCCATCAAAACGCATGCATCCGGACGCTGCAAAAGACGCGAATACAAATTCCGGGCCCTTGTTGCTGCTCGCTTCTTCTGTTCTGCACTTTGTTTCGAGATTTTCTGCTTCTTGTAGGTCTTCAGTTGGTTTCGCCTCTTGATACGCTGGATCATTCCGACACTTGTTCCTGCTTTTCATTTGTTCTTCATGATTAGATATACCACTTTCTGCTCCAGTTTCGGGTTGGAAAAACCGGGTTTTCTGCCTCTTCCTGGTAGCTCATCCAAAGAATAGTGTTCCCCAAACTTATTAATGATGGTTTTAACACTCGCATGATGAATTCCAAACCGCTTCGCCAATTTTCGCATAGTAATACCCTTCTCACTTAGCCATGTGTCCAGAACCTCAATTTTCACTTCCTTTTCAATACGCGACATTTTGAAAACGCAGAATTTGAACCGCACAATCAAGTAAACAAAAGAAAGCTGACAGTCAAACGCACAGCATGCAGTGTTCAGAGCATAAAGAACCAAATGCAAACGCAAATGTATGTGGATAGCTTATATTCGATACACTCCGTAGCTGATAAAATGACTTTGAAATTGAATTTATCCTGGAAAGTGTACGTTGAATTTGAATTTATAACATCAAATGCTTTGGCAGTGTTTTTACATTTATCAATGGTATAAGGATAAAAAAAATATCCCGTATAGATGTAACCGTGTCTGCAAATAGTACAGAATTTGCATCATCCATGGAGGAGATACTATTTGACGACTATGTAATGGAAGAGGATGGCCAAGATTTGAGTGTCAATCAGTTGGTTAGAACAGTTCCCAATGAAGCCGACAATACGATCCATGGCTACAAGTTTGCCGATATATCATATATAATGGAATGGGCCTTCCGAGCTTCCGCCGATCATTCGAACCGTTCTACTTTCGCAAACTAAATGTTGATTTCTAAAAAATATATCGTCCATTTTAGGACTAAAATGGCCACTTTTACGGGTGTTCCGAATCTTGCAGGTGGCCTCCATATGACCTCTTAAGTGACATCTTCAGACCAAAAATAGAAGTTCATTCTACTTACGTAAGCTAAACGTTGATTGCGAATGGCCACGATATGACCTCTGAAGGGACATCCTCAGATCACGAACTGGAGTTCATTCTACATGTGCAAACTAAATGTTGATTTTATCCGAGCTGTGCGCTATTTTCCTCTTCCTACGTGATCATCTAGCGTTCCCAGCTGTTGGTATCGTTTCATTGCGTCACTCTGGTCACTTATCGTGCCGGATTGACTTAGAAATAATAACTACTGAATTTCACATAATTAAATATGGATGTCTGTGAGGACCACCCTAACATATCATCATCTCGACCGACCAGCAGTACGGCAGACGTGCCAATTGTTTTGGTTATATTCCTCTGAAGGCCATCACAGCAGACTGTTGTTTCTGGTGGCCTTTGTTCTGCCCATCGCTCGCCGCCGGAGATCTACATCAACAAAGGAGATCACTTTCCTTTTCGATCGTGCCTGCTGTGACGTCATCGATGCAGCTGATCTTGCGATAGCCGATGGACAGTGAGCGTGAGCGAACTGTCTTCTGTATTCACCACCGGCTATTCGTGTTTGGGGATACTAGAAGTGAGGGAAGATTTTAGTTTAGTTGTAAGTCGAAACCGATCGATGACGGTCCTGCGTGACCGAAAATTAGTTGTAGTTTGTAGTCAATAAATGTCGTGAATTAGAGTTGATGTTTGAAAATAAAGTGTTGTGTTTAATGTATGGAGTGTAGTTGTCTATTGCCATTCCAAGGAGGAATCTTCTACCCAAGGCCAAAGAGCATCCCATCCAGCCCTCGAGCACCCCAATCATCCACCGAGCTATCCACCGGTCCAGGTATCCTACAGAATTGGTCCTTCGAACCGGATGCCTAAAGACCGTGCTAGACGAGGACCCAATGCTCGGTCGGCGCCACTTTAATTTGGAAACAGCCACACACCACTTTGCAATTGTACTATTGTGTACCGCGGAAGAAAGGAGTGTCTCCATCATTTCGCTAGATAATTGGATCATCGCCATCTCTAACCTTGTGAAAGGATCCTTTATCATCGAGTTCACGCTTATCTCGCGTGAACGCCATCGAATTCTGGACACTGGCTGTGAATTTCTGCTAGACATTTTGGAACGGCTTTCGGTTTGGACTGGACACTCACACCGGATCGGAATTTGTTTTCCTGGTAATTATACCTTAGTGTTTTCCTACCGAAGCATACTCAGTCGTGATTCTAACACAACTTTCGAACCTTCTCTGGCATTATCACTCTTTGACCGTCGAATGTTTTGACCATTGATGACCAATCGGTTCTGGTGAGGACTGAATTTACATCCTCTTCGATTGTTGCATCCCCGACTTGACCACCGCGAATTTCGGACTACCGAGAATTTGTACATTTATCGATTCGATTACGCTTTTGGATTCGTTGCTGGTTAAAACCAGCAATGCTGGTTTCTCTGGGTGAGTTGACCGCAGTATATGCCCGGCCGAAGCCGTATACTTGTGATGCTACATTTTGTTTTTTTTTTCCACCTCAATTGGAGCTTCGACGATTGGATAATATTGAAGCTTTGTAACCTGCGTGGTCCATCTGAAGCTGGTCAATTGGTATCAGTAAACATTCCTAACCGACTTGGCGAAGTCTTTTGTTGCGAAGGTCAGTTTATTAAGAATAGTGTGTGTCTGCCGAAGCCAACGAACTCCACGGAATACTACATCACTTCATTATCTCTCTCTCATCCCGCGCCTGCGATCATTGTGTTGAGGAACAATGGCACCCTCCAAGAAGCGATCATCTTCCAAGAAGCCGTCATCGAGTTTGAAATTACTGATGACCAAATTGAAGCAGATTGACTCAGCCTTCAACGATAGTCGTCGTTTCGCCGAGAAGATCCAGGAATCTACGTCCGTTACCGAAATCCTCCTTCGGCTGGAGAAAATCGATGATCTGTGGGAGAGATATGGGGCAACGCTAATGGAAATTGAATCCCACGAGGACTTAGAAGATGATGAAGAAGAAGAGGGTATCACACTAGAAAAGCAAAGGCAAGACTTTAGTGACTGTTATTATGAGGTCAAATCGATTTTAACTGATCAGGTTAGGGAAAGACAGGAACCAGCTAATTTGAACCATTCCATTTGCGTTGAGCCACCAGCGTCAGCTACGCTTGATTGTGTCCGCCTTCCGCAGATTAAGCTGCAAACCTTTAACGGGGAGATTGACGAATGATTAAGCTTTCGGAATCTATTTACTTCCTTAATTCATTGGAAGACAGATCTGCCTGACGTGGAAAAGTTCCACTATTCAAAGGGATGCCTACAAGGGGAGCCAAAAACTAAGATCGATTCGCTGCAGATCACAGCTGCGAATTATCAGGTCGCATGGGGAATGTTGATCAAGCGATATAACAATAGCAAGTTATTGAAGAAACGGCAAATTCAATCTCTTCTCAAGTTTCCCGTCCTTGCCAAGGAATCCGCCTCTGAACTGCACACTTTAGTCGATGGTTTCGAAAAGATTGTGCAAACTTTGGACCAGATCGTACCACCGGGAGACTACAAGGACCTTCTGTTGTGAATTTGTTGACGTCTCGTTTGGATCCTTCTACCCGTCGCAGCTGGAAAGAGTTCTCATCGACACTGAAGGAACTCACCGAATTTCTTCAACGACGAGTTCGAATTCTGGAGTCGCTCCCTTCTAAGACAGCAGATGTCAACAAATCAGCCCATCAACCTCTTCTTAGGCAGAAGGGTTCTGCCATGAAGAACAGCTTCAATTCCATTCAAGCGTCTGGGGGATGCTGCCAAGCCTGCACTGAGAATCATTTTTTGTTCCAGTGTGGCACCTTTCAACGAATGTCAGTGACGGATAAGGATTCGTTGCTGCGGTTATATTCCTTGTGTAGGATCTGCTTCAGGCAGGGTCACCTAGCTAAGGACTGCCAATCGAAGTATTCCTGCAGAAATTGTAAGGGTAGACATCACACGTTAGTCTGCTTCAAACCGGAAATAAACTCCAACTTCAGACCACCAATCAAGGGCAGCAACGTGGCCAAGGAAACTCCACAACCTACGCCTACTTCCACTCAAACAGCATCAAATTCCTCCTCTCCACAAGTAGCTAATATGGCAGCTACTGACAGCTTGGTAGCCGGCACAGTGCACCAATGCTCGTCGAAGGTTTTGCTAGCAACAGCGGTTGTCGTCGTTCAGGATAACGATGGCAATAGAATGCTAGCTCGTGCTCTTCTCGACTCTGGATCTGAGAGCAACTTCATCACCGAACATCTCAGCCAGCGTCTAAGGGTATCTCGCAGCAAAGTGGAGATTTCGGTTCTTGGAGTTGGTCAGGCAGCAACCAAGGTGAAACAAAGGATTGTGGTTACGATCCGTTCCAGGCTGTCGGAGTTCTCACGCCAGATGGGCTTTCTGGTGCTTCCAAAAGTCACAGCCAACCTCCCAACCGCTACCATCAATACCGCTGGCTGGACAATACCAGAAGGAATCGAACTTGCTGATCCGTCATTTTGCGTCTCGTCAGGAGTAGATCTCGTACTGGGCATTGAAGCATTTTTCGACTTCTTCGAATCTGGTAGGAAGATCTCACTAGGAGAGCAACTCCCGGCTTTGCACGACTCCGTTTTTGGTTGGATTGTCAGCGGAGGATTTATAGGTGTGCATATCAACTGCAACATCGCTACAACGGATCGATTAGAAGAACTTCTAACACGGCTGTGGTCCATGGATGAGGTAGACTCCATGAACAACTATTCCCCGGAGGAAGCTCGCTGTGAGGCTATCTTTTCGAGCACGGTACAGCGAGGGGCGGATGGTCGCTATTCTGTATCACTTCCCAAGGATGAAAACGTAATCTCTCGGTTGGGCGAATCTAAGGAGATCGCAATCCGACGTTTTCTAGGCACCGAGCGGAGGCTTACTAAGGACGCTAACCTCCGGAATCAAACAACGGATCAAACCGGATCAAACAACGTAGCAATAATCGACAGTACCTTGCGTTTAGTGAGCATTTCATCGGAGTTGATAGGGGGAACATCGAATTGGAAGCGGAAGACGTCTTTCCCGGGTAGCCAAGTTAACCCTAAAGCCTTTACTGACGAATCTGGATCAAGATTGATACCGTCTGCCGGACGAATTGCTAGATTGTCGTCGGAAATACTGTGCAAGACCTCTGCACTGTTGGATGCCCATTTCCTGAGGTGAAAACCACCGCTTCTTGTCTTCTCATCCAGTTGAATCTGAATTTCTTGGCCTCCTCCAGGTTATCACAACCGCTGATTACATCGTCCATGTACGTATCCTCCATAATTGCCTTCACCGCCAGCGGGTACCGTTCTCCTTCGTCCATGGCCAGTTGATTCAACGTACGCGTTGCCAAATACGGAGCTAGTTTTGTTCCGTAGGTTACCGTGTTCAACTCGTAAACACCTACCTCCTCCAAAGAAGATGGCCGCCACAGAATGGATTGAAGTGGTCTGTGCACAGAATGAACAAGTATCTGCCGGAACATCTTTTCCACATCAGCAATCAGCAGAATCTGCTTCGTACAGCTGCGGAGGATGGTTGGATTACAGGGCCTACCAGCAACCCGTCGTTCAACGACAATCCTGCAGCCGTTTTGCAAGAAGCGTCGAATACCACGCGGACCTTGGGGGTAGTGCTGGCCTCCTTGATCACCGGATGATGGGGAAGAAAACATAGTTTTGTGGGTTCTGCCTCATCTTCGACCATCCGCATGTGACCCAATTGCAGGTACTCCTCCATGAAGGCGACGTATTGATTCCGGAGGTTAACGTCCTTAGTAAGCCTCCGCTCGGTGCCTAGAAAACGTCGGAATGCGATCTCCTTAGATTCGCTCAACCGAGAGATTACGTTTTCATCCTTGGGAAGTGATACAGAATAGCGACTGGAGGTACCGGTCCAGGTATCCTACAATGGATAAATTTCATATTGAACTCAACTAATAGCTGCTTATTTGTTATACATAACTTACTTAAACGAGGATGCTTGACTGGCATTACAAGTAAAGCGACAATGTCTTATACGCCTTCAACAAAAGAATAATTCAGAAGTTACACCATGTTCTTTTAAACTAAAAAAAAACTGAAAACAATTGAGTGGGGATTTCGTTAAGAGGTTCAAATGGAATAATAAAATAAAATCCTAGTTTTATTTATTTTTCCATGTATTCGTAGTCTGCATTGCTCGCAGTTTGAGCATCTGTAATTTTGGTCTAGGTCACACAGAAAAAAAATGCAATGGTATTTTAAATAAAATAAAATGTGTTATTTTAGTTAATTTGGACACTATTGTTTCTAAGTGAAGTTATTTTAGCATTTGTGGAAAATTTCGAACCATTCTAAACACGTATTTAAAGAGAACTTATAGTGCAGTTAGGGAAGGTCTATTAATTATGTCACGCAGTAAGGGGGAGGGGTGCTGGTGGGTTGGAAAAACGTGACGATCCATACAAAAAAAAATCGAAGGTCCATACAAAAAACGTGACAAGGGGGGGGGAGGGTTATAAAGTTACTTTTTGCATGACATAATTAATGGACGTTCCCATAACTTCAATTATTAATTTGCATTGTTTATGACGAAACACCACATTTCCTGTTCTGAACCACGAGAAGTTAAATTACATACTTTAAAAAGACGAGAACTTCGTCTCATCATTTAAGATGGTCATTAAAATCAATCTTGAAATGTTTACTTTTATTGCTACTTTAAGCATTTCATTTCGTTCAACACCAAATTTCATGCAACAACTCTAAAACAACTACATAATGATTAATTTTGCTTATGATCAATCGATTATTTCATATTCAGTGAATAAGAATCCCTGCTTTACAGATATTGTTGCTAACTATCTGATAAGCCATTTGAAGAGTATATATTCAAGTACTAACATTGACTTTGTACCAAATGAAAGGTATTGCGTGAAATTTTGGTTTTCCCAGATTTTCCCTAAGAAAGAATTCCAAGACGGATTTTGACCCACCGAAACGATCACCTTAACCAACAAGCTTACTACAAGGAGTGTCTGCAAAAATGGTGAGTACCATTTTTCCAAAAACACACGAGTTCTGTGTTGTTTTGGCCTGATTTGGCGTCTTGCCATTGTGGTAAAGCGACTCAGGAGTGGCATGCAGCAAACAACGTCAACATTGAACCAGAGGACTGCAATCCTCCGAACATTTCAGAACTTTGTCCAATTGAAAGATATTGGGCCATCGTGAAACGAAATCTTGTGAAATCGAAAGGAGAGGCAAATAATGAGAAAGATTTGGCTAAAAAGTGGAAAAATGCTTCCAGAAAGGTGACTGAGGACACTGTGCAGAACTTTATGGATGGTATCAAACGTAAAGTTAGAGCATGCGGATATTGGATGTTGATGCGTTAAAAATAAACCCTTTGCACCGATGTTTTTTTTTTCGGATTAAGAAATGTATAGAAATAATGTTACAGTCCGAATTTTTCTTTGACCAAATTTTGCTGTGCGCATACCTTAGTTTAAAAAAAATCAGTAATGCCTTAAAATAGAGTTTTGGTGGCAATTTTGAATTAATAGCACGTTTCTTTCACAAAATTAAGCTTATCTAGATCAAAAATTGAGGCTTAACGATAGATAATATTTATTTGAATAACTTTGCCGAGGACATCAAACCTCTATAACCTAAATTTTGAGATTTATGAGGTTTTGTCTGTCAATTTGTATGACCTGTCTCACTGTGCTGCGTAACATTCCAAGTGCTCTTCCATGATTTACCAAGATTAACTAATATCAAAGAACAAAATGGCCTCCACAACAGCTTGGCTGAAAACGATGCCATCATGAATTGCAAAGCTCGTGTGAGATGAGTTCCAGCACATAAACCAAAGGGTTGAACGACTTAATCTTCCAATGTAGTGTACGACGAAAATATTGCGTAATTGACACTTTCACATGCAACACGAGTTCACCACCCATGGAAATTGCGAAACTAATATGTCTTGAAGTTTATTACTCTGACCTTGACAGTTTTCCTGGTTTTACGATTTCCGATTCCCCTTTTGCGAACGAAGAATTGGAACGACTCGGAAGATACCAGCTTTGTCTTCATGAAAATTGCTCAGTCCATGAGAAGTGGTAAAAGAAGAAGAAAGTTTATCAATAAATAAATAAGAAACATTTTTTCCGAGCCAACACACTGCCATAACACCAAAAAACGGTTCCGAGACAACGGTCCGGAAGGTGTTGAAGAAAGATCACATAGAAAGTTTTATGAGGCCATGAAGACGGAGACGACGACGACAGGAACGAGTTCGGCTGTTAGTTTTTCACGTTTTTACTGCTGAGACGTGACTAGCTTGGTCAACAGTTTTGGGCAAGTGGGCGTGAGTGCGAGCGAGTTCATGCGAGAGTTGGGGCTCTACAAGACAATTTGTGGAGGTGAGCTTAAGTGTGTCGTCCTGCGAAGACGGTCAGGAAATAAACTCTAATCGATTCCGGACGGGTGTCAACGAGTGCTATGCTCCGGGCCAAACGGGTTGCGAAAAATTAAAGGCCGTTCTGGATCGTTTTTATGGGTCGTTTTCGATTCGGTTGCGAAAACGAGGATCTTATATACAAGGGCGCAAATTATGAGTTTGTTGTGAGGCCGCTTGGATGGTGTGTGTTTTTTTCGTCTTAATTTTGCCGATAATCAATGTTTCTTGGTGACAACCTTTTGCACTTTGATTTGACATTCATGACGCTGTACAGTGTCACTATTTTAACCCCCATCACACCGAAGGTTGTCATCCGTCGGATGTTCATTTATTGCGCCAAGTGACGAGCGTGGGGCGTGATGCAGGACGGTGTCATAAAAGACACCTACCTCAGGAGAGTATCGCGACTAAAGCAAAAGAGAAGCGGGACACTAAAGTGCTTCGAGGATTCGACGGTCGCTACCAATGCAATCGATATTGTGTCCCGGAAGTGGGAATACACCTTCGATCCAGTGGCCCTTGCAGCTCACTCCGTTCTCCGGCGGAATTGGTGTCACGGTGATAATAAAATCGGAAAGATGAGATAATTGAACAGATTCTACGCATACGGACGATGAAGCGATTTCATATCGAATCCGAAATCGATCCTCCTCATGGCAAATGGAATCCATTTGAACATGAGTGAAATAAGTCATTTCGGAAATTATTTTCCAGGAAATTGGCTTACTATTAATAATACAAGTCAATCGTGAGTTTGAGCCATGAACTCAGTTGACCTCAGACGAATCTGCCCCTGATGTCTAGAAAATATGTAAGTTTATTACCTGGAAGTCAACTGCCATGAAGTACAGGGTGAGTGGTAATTCCTGTCAGTGTTTTTTTTATGTGTAGCTTTGGATGGTTTAGTCACAGACATGTTTGAATTTAGAGTTAATTCAAATGTCAACACGGCTTGTAAGTTTGTTTTGAATTTTCGTTAGCTCGGGAGCTCGTTATCGTTGAGTGAGAGAGCGAATTTAGCGGAATCATGGTAAGTCTGACAGAAAGATGGCCACACAATTGGGAATGCATGGATTGACTGAAAAGCAGAAGATTGCACGAGTCAAAAGATGTCGGAAGCAGGTCAAGCGGCACGGTGATCGTGAAATTCTGTTTTCGGACAACACAATTTTCCTGCTAAAGGGTGGAACGGTCAAAAATGGGTCGAACATGATTAAGGACACACTGATTAGTTAATGATAGAAATGCATTTTGTATGATCGATTTGGAGTACATCGTCTACAAAACACAGGGAAATTATGATTAGCCTTTCGATTTTCCAAATGCAGACTGTCGGGCTTTACGTTTCACACCTTCCATCAAGTTTTGTACCGCAGTTACATCCACCTTATTTGATGCTGAACGCCAATTTGCCAACTATTTTTTGAGTTCTCTCGAGGTGTATCTTTACGATTGCTCAATATTTTCCAATTGGCCGTAGTTCCGGCGAGTTTACAGGCTTTTCTCTTTAAGTACGATTTGGTAGTAAAACAATCCGGAGCCATTCTTCCGTCGTGGCAAGAAGCTAGGTCTTGCCAAAACAGCACGGAACAACTATGTTCCTTTAAGAAAGCAGTAAGCGTTTTTTGCAAACATTTCTTTACATAAATATCTTGGTTGACAGTGACAGTTGCCACGAATAATTCATTTCGTTTCGTTTTCTTATGACCTGTTCATAAACAACGTCATTATTGAAAATCTAAGACCCCCCCCCTCATAGACATTTCTCCATTCATTTTTTTGAATCTTTGGTGAGACCCCAGCACCCGCCCCCCTCCTACAAAAGTCTACGTGGTTTATTAATAGCCCCTTAGCCCACATGTACACACCTTTTCTTTTCCGGTAGCCGTATAAATCTCTTCATTTGGGAGTTGCCTGAAATCAGCCTTGACGAATGGTCCATTATGACGCAATCAAACTTGACGAACAAACTCGTGTACAAATTATGCGCTCTTTCATTGGCCGTTGTGTTTTGCTTTTCATCTCGATTTGGTGTCACTGTAACCTGTACATTGATAGTCCGGCTCGTTTCTTTGCTTTTTGCACTGTTGGGTTGGACTTTCCCTATTTGTTTCCGATATCTCTGATGGATAGATTGGGATTGCGTTTGAAAATGCGGTTTTCTACTGATTTCGGCTTCTTAGCAGTGATCAGACGTTATCCGAACACTTTTATAACATTCGTCACGGTTGATTCGGCAATCAAAAGTGATTTTGCCAAGTCGGCGAGGAAACAATTTAGACTCTTCTTATGCGCATGCAACATTTTGATACGTCATCGATCAAAACGCAGGCAGACGGTCGTTACAAAAGTGAACAGCCGACTAACTGGCTGTTGTTTTCACCGTGAATTTTTGCTCACCACTTTGTTTTGCCTCAGGTAGTTTGAGTTTCTTGCAGAGATCGAAATTCTCAGTCAGCTGGGTGAAAACCGTGCTTTCTCCCAAGCAGGTTGTCGATGAGTAGCGAACCTTTCTCATTTTCATCCCTCCTTTTTCGCCGATAATTCATTATCCTCTCTCTTGCATATGCGAAAATATCTCTCTCCAAAATTCAACGAAAATGTTTTCTCATGTCACATTTCTCACTGAAAACATGCTACCTAGATTGTATACGAGGAGCAAAATACAAGGAGCCACAATATGAAGAAAAATTGTCTTTTTATCGAATTATAATGTCAAAATAAAACAAGCATGAAGACTGGTGCACTTTTAGGCTTCAAAAAGTAGGTGAAAAATAATTGTCGGCACCTAGGATTCACTGAAAAAGAAACGATTTATCAGTTACTCATGCTCTCCGAAAATTATAAATCGCCGTTGCTTTTCTCGCGAAAATTGCTGTGAGCGTTAATAGTCTCTCGCTGCTCACATTCTCATCTGTTTCTCCAAGCGGGTGAAAAAGGACGTTTTTCTTCTGAAGAAGGCGAAAATTTCGGTATCTGGCTTTTTGATTCTTTGCACCATTCCAACGGAGGTATCAGCTTGTCTGGCCAAATCACGAATCGACTCGATGCGGTGAACTACCCTCCGATCCAATTTTGGGTCAACTGGACCTGATTTTTTAACCCGTAGTGTTTCCCGCACATGTTGTGACGTTTCTGGGTAGCTCTGTGGTTACCCGTTCTGCTTACTGAGCAGGTCGGGAGTTCAATTCCAGGCCCGTCCCCATCTTTACCTTTTGTCACTTGCCTCTTTCTATCACCACTAGATTTAAAATAAAAGCAGTCTACTGCGCTCTCTTTCATTGATCGCTTCACTTACCACAGTGCATCCATGATCTAAAAATAAACCTGCCTCACTAATACAACTATCCTTCCCTTGGCAATTGAAGAGATGCAGTGGTGATCACGGTCTTTAATAACAACGATTGTCAAACTAATCATCCTTCTTCCCCCCTCTCCAAAGACCGTGAGGACGTGGCCGGCGCTGGTACTGATCTATAAATAGAATTAGTGAACTTGTACATCAAAGATGTAAAGCTACTCGCAAGCTCCATCTATGAGGTTCTCTGTGCAATTACACTAGTTCTGATCAGTAAAGGAGTAGCAACTACGATATAACACAGCCCTTCTTTTTTTTTAAAGTGGTGTTTCTCGAACGAATGTTGATGATAGATTTTTCGCTGTCGTCATGAATTCCTAAAAGTTTCGCTATTTTATTCATCGAAACATCCATCTCGAAAACGATAACTGTTTATGGAAAGATTAGGAGCTGTTCAAGTTGTTGACAGATGAACGCGTTGAATGAAGGTAGGCTCAGGCAGATAGCCTTACCTGTGAGCGCATCATAAGCGTTGCGAGTTTATTTTCGAAACAATCCTTAGAAAGTTGTCGTTTTCGAAAAAAATCTCATATCTACTAGGTTTATTGAGTGGACCGTTTGTTTCAAAATTATCTCAGAGTTTGACGCTAGTGTTGATCTGAAGTTCCGGTATAAGCTGGATCTCAGAATCCTGTACATTTAACGAGTCGGCACTTTCGACAAAGATGCTTAAGTGAGGTAAGAAGTGAACTAGAAATTTTCAATATCTAAGCACATTCACTAGTACAAATGAAAATTAATTATAGCCGTGCAATTTCCTACAATTTGTATCTTAACATTTTTAATAAATCATCAATTATGCTAAACATTTCCACTGTTCTCAAAACAACTATATAACTGGGATTGAGTGGTAGTCTAAGGCAGTCGAAGGATTTGTTGACTAGACAAGAGTTCGTGGAGTCACCAGTCCCTTGTTATGTAAAAACATGCGGCCTTCTGGTCGTAGTCTTTCGGAGATCGACTGGCCCTGCAACAACAAACCATTACGTAAACTATTCTCTCGCGGCAACTTGCTGAGAACAGTCCTGCAGATATATGTAATCCTTGCACTGATTAAGGGTTCTTATCGCATTACATCACATTACACATTAGAAGATGCTTAAGTGAACTAAGCCTGTTTGATGGTCTCCTCCACCTGGACCCAATATCGAACTCATTAAGACATGAGCAGGGACCAACAGCCTTACTCCCTTCGGAAAAAAAATGCGTGACCAGAGATTTTTTCGTCTCAGAAAAATCCTCACCGACCCTTTTGAGTGATAGAACGTTTAGTTAAGAAGTATCCCACCAAAGTCTAAAAAGTAAAGGAAATCGAAAACTTCGCGGAAGTGAACAACTATAAATTGATTAATAATGTGTCTCAATTGCTTTGAAATATATTGGTCATCCTGATAGCAACATGATTTTGATGGTTATCGCTGAATTAATGACATATATGGTACATAGGCCGAATGAAGTAGCTAGGTGTTCGGTAGTTGAATGATTCCTTTTAAAATTAAATTATGTCTAACATGTATTGTGCTTAATTTGAAATGTACTAAAACTAGAATACTATGTAACTATTTTGCCTTAAAAATAATGAAAGTGATCTAGTTTCGTAGTTTACCTACGAAATACAATACAGACAAAATTATATACAACACAATTACTCTATTTAGATCCTGAGCACATGTTTGTAACCAACCCAATTTCCCATCAAAGCAAGCTTGAAAAATACTGTAGAGTCAGATACAAATCACCATCCGAGAAATACAGACGTGATCGGAAGAACGAGTCTTTTATTAAACCATCCGAAGGGTTTATTCGCCGTGTGTGATCCAATTCCAGCATAAGTTGCTTGTCTGCAGGTTGGAAGACGTTTCTGAGGGCAATCCGTTTGGTGACGAGATTGTTACCCCTAGCGACATCGTGAAGACGATCGATCGTTTCTCGGCCCTATACGTTAGGGGAGAAAGGGCGAGTCTAAACCACAGTGCACGGTTAGTGAACGTATTAGTGCCGTGTACGTGAAATTGAACAATGTCGTTCAATTTTACAGCGATCAGTCGGTTATTAGTTAAGTCTATTGTCTCTTCTGGACCCAGAGGCCAGCAGGCCGTTTAGCAAAACCTTCGTATTGGCATTCTGAGCGTACCGCCTGAACACTAGGCTAACATTACATCCCGTTCCCTTATAATAGATACTTGCAGTATTTTTCACTTACATAAATACATTCACTATTATATAAATATTTTATGGGAATCGGAGGGACCATCAGGGCACCCGATTGAAGCACTTTAGATGAGGAGAGTGGGAATGCCAACCCTCCGTTGCTAACAGTTTGTGAATGAAAGAAGGGGGGCTAATCTTTTTCCCACCGATTAGGGCATCCTAGTGTTAGATAGCTTGCTCTTATGACCAAATATTCAACCTTGTTGTTGGAAGGAGATTCTTAATATCCTTGTGGAAACGTATAAGTGATATTGCCTATCGATCCGCCCATCCCCTTTTTGGCCCTTCATACAATGGCATGATTAGGATAATCACTGGTTATTGAAGCTTGACCACGTCTAACAGAGAAGACAGCCCATTGCTGTCGGACATAGTTTCCGTTCTACAATGGGTGGTAGTACATCATATTTGCCATAAACATAAATCGCAGTAGGCATTGAGTTTTTCACTTTGAAGCGGTAACGGGTTAACGGTAGTAAAGAAATCATAAATGGATAATCACGAATATAATAAAAGAAAAGTGTGCATTATATGCCTCCCGAACAACAAAAATGTTAGACCAATTTCTAGCGCAGTGAAGAATCTAATCCGTGAACATTGTTTGAGCGATATCGACAGTGGAGAATGGTAT
Organism: Aedes japonicus; assembly: GCA_034211315.2. NCBI lineage: Eukaryota > Metazoa > Arthropoda > Insecta > Diptera > Culicidae > Aedes > Aedes japonicus. The sequence continues at coordinate 39,840 of JASCZW010006301.1, read as the reverse complement.
TATCCATTATGTCAACAAGTTCATGTTCAAGACAAGTTCGGTTCAAGACAACATGTCGAGTAAAATGCTATCCGAAAAGTAAAAATATATCAGTTTTGTTGCACTTGCACTTGGCTGACATTCGTGCCTACTTTGGACTCCGAAGGTCGCTAAGATAGAACAAAGTTCGCCGGACCACAAAGTTGACCATTTACAAGACATTTATTAGACCGGTAGTTCTCTACGGCCACGAACATGGACATTGCTAGTGGAGGGCCAACGCGCCATTGGAATCTTTGAACGGAAGGTGCGGCCTACCATCTACGGTGGAGTGCAGATGGAAGACGGAACGTGGAGGAGGCGAATGAACCACGAATTGCACCAGTTGCTGGGAGAAACTCCCATCGTACACATCACAATAATCGGTCAACTACGATGGGCTGGGCATGTCGTAAGAATGTCGGACGACAGCCCTGTGAAAATGGTTCTCAAAAACGAACCGACAGGTACAAGAAGAAGAGACGCGCAACGAGCAAGGTGGATCGATCAAGTAGAAGGCGACCTGCGGACCCTCCGCAGACAGCGGACCGACTAGAATGGAGACAACTTCTGTTTACAGCAGAGACCACGCCAGCCTTAGTCTGATTGGTAAGGTAAGGCAAGGTGTTTTTGTGGGAACCAAGACCAATTACCGATTGGAAACACATTTCAATCCCTCATATTCGACAAATTTCGTTTTACAAAATCAAATGTATAAAAGTTTATTGAATCAGTCGATTTTCTTGATTTCATGCCTTATGATTTTCTAAAAAGCGGTTTCTATTAGATTCCCATGCTGATTCGGGGCTTTAATGTTTCATTACACTGGCCGACATTGATTTTTAGAACCAGAGCTACATAACAGTTTTCGTTAGCTTGAGTCCGAAAAACACCGAAAATCGTATTTCTACCTCATGCGATTTGCATTTTTCTTCACAAATTTGCATCAAAAATTTAAAATTTTATATCTTTTTAGAACCAATTGAAAAACTACTTCAGCTTGGGGGCTCCAAAACAAGTTTGTCAATCCGACTTCACCATATATTAGCAAAAAAAACATATTTTAGCAAAAAAACAGCAAAGTACAGTAAACCCTTGATGGTGGTCTCAAATCATATTGACCTACATTGACCTTTGTTGTTTCATCTGGTAATATCTCATGATCCTTCGTATATAAAAAGTGACTTCTTTGAACAAAGTTGTTCAGTAGATTAAGGTCTTTGGGCTGATGAACTTAAACAATCATAATTATCTCACTACGTGGCGCTAGTGTGCATGAAAAATTACTGAATAGCCCGAATCTAAGCATACTTGACATAGAAGTGGTTGGCGAGGTTCGACTAGGGTGTTTGGTTGGTTGTGGCCTTTCGTATGGTGGTTAAATTAGTTCAGAACTTGTCTGCTACGTGGCGCCAGTGTGCATGTGAAGTTTGTGTATTACCTGTATTATGAGATCTAGATCGTGTATAGATTCACTGTTTTGAGGAGAGTTAGTTGTAAAATTATGAGCTTCCTCCACGGGTCAGAATTATCTCACCCTGTGGCGCTAGTGTGCAGGCACACTTACTGTATGATCTGGATATCGAGATTTTTAACATTAGCAAGATGGCATCTTTGAATGAGATATTCTAGGGGTCATGGCTATTTGAATGGTGTACACATTAGATTAGAAATCGTTCGCTGCGTGGCGCTAATATTCATATTAACTTTTTGTTCTATCTGTATTTTGATATCTACATCATGTATAAATTCACTGTTTTCAGGAAATTTATTTGGGTAACCATGGTCGTCCCGGCGGTTTACTTTCATATTTATTTCACTGTGTGGCACTGGTCTGACGGTGAACTATGTAATGAATGTATGTTGCTAGAGGCTGATGGCAGTATGGATATTTTTAGTACGTTCTTCTGATAACTTCGGGTTAGTTCTTCAGAGAAGTTCTTCACAAAAATTCGGGTAAGTTCTATAAAGATTTTCAGGGAAGTTCTGCAGAGATCTTCAGGGAAGTTATGCAAATAGCTTCAGGAAAGTTCTGCAGAGAATCATGGAAGTTCAGAGAACTACAGGGTAGTTTTCGGAGAACTTCATGGAAGATCTGCAAGGAACTTCAGGGAAGTTCTGCAAAGAATTTCAGGGAAATTCTGAAGAAGACTTCAGGGAAATTCTGCTAAGAACTTCCGTGAAATTTTGCCGAAAACTTAAGGGAAGTAGTACAAATAACTTCAGAGTTGTTCTGCAGAGAACATCATGGAAATTTTCTAGAGAACATACGTTCTTCAGATAAGTTCATCAAAGTTCTTCAGATAAGTTCATTGAAGTTCTGCAGAGAACTTTATGAAAGAGCTTCAGAGAACATCGTAGAAGTTCTTCAGAGAACTTCGTGGAAATCCTGCAGAGAACTTCAGGGAAGTTCTGCAGAGAACTTCAGCGAAGTTCTGAAGAGAACTTCAGGGAAGTTCTGAAGACAACTTCAGTGAAGGTCTTCTGAGAACTCCAAAGAAATTTTTGCAGAGAACTTCAGGGACTTCGATAGCTTATCTTTTTGTTGTATATTAAACTACTCTTAACAAATATTTGTTCACTTTATATTTATTCCACTATCCGGCAAACAAGGAACACAATTCAATAACTAAAAAATTTGTCAGGGGGAATAAATCAAAAGTCAACCATGTCAATGCCGAGAACGCCACCTTAGAAGCACACTTGTTGCCATTCATTTGAGGAAACATAAATCTGACTAGCTAAGCCATAATCAAGTTACTACAACTAATAATTACCATAGTGCGCTACTTGGATACGCGCAAATTCCCATTTTTTATGTCTGTGAACTACAATTTGGGTATCTTTTACCAATGATTTACCAAATTTTACCAATGATTTTGAACTAAAACACTGCTTTTGAATTCTAGAATAATAATGACGATTGTTTGTATGTTTAATTAATAAATTAAATTAATCAAAGGAAAATACTTACGACTTAACGTAGCGAACAAGTTCTGAATTATTGTTAAAACCATTCGAAAGGCTTTGAACACTCTTACATAGCGCTGCGTAGTGAGATAATTCTGAACTTTTAAGTCAACCGCATGAAAGGTTGTGATTTCCAGAATAACTTTTCCAAGTAATCCAAGTAATCCAAGTAAATTCATGAATGATCTAGATCTCAGGATACAGGTTATACAAAAAGTTGCACACTAGCACTACATAGCGAACGAATTCTGATGTAATGTTTACTCTATTCTAAAGGCCTTAGCCACTCAAACATATTTGTCTAAGACGCCAACTTGCTATATGTCAAGGATCTCGAAATTCAAGTTATAAAGTAAGTTTACATGCACACTAGCGCCACGTAGTGAAATAATCATGAACTTTCAAGTTTACCATTTTTGGAGGCCTTGATTTACTGACCAACTTTGCTCAAGAAAGTAACTTCTTAAGAGCACGAGATAATTTCTGATGAAACAACAAAGGTCAATGCCCATATCTTATTTGAGACCACCATCAGGGGAATCCCCGCATGTTGAGGGGTTTACTGTACTTTGCTGTTTTATTGCTGAAATATGCTGCCTTTCAACGGTCATTACTTTTTCTGGTAAAGTCAGATCGACACATTTTCCGGAGATCGAAGCAAGCTTCGAGCGCGAGCGGATGTATCAAACACGATAGGTCCTAATACTGAGAGACTCTCTTTGTCGACTTTCTTGGTTAATAGCTTGTCAATTAAACGATTTGCTGACGATTTCGACGTATTGATCCGTAATCACACTTATTACTACCGTACTGTAAGTTCAAAATAGTTGAACATGTTCTTACATAGCCGTAGGAACGCAAAGAGAGTCGACAAGAGAGTCTCTCAATGTACTTGGACCCAATGCATTGTTTTGCTTGGTATCTATATTTCACTGTCAGTTATTTAGTTGGTTGCACAAAAAGGCTATGGGGGCAGTGTCGCGAGTTCGATAAGTTTGGAAAAAGTTAGTTCGGGAGGAAAATCGGTGGAAATCGCGTGATATTTCACTGAAAACGAAAAGTTTTTGTGGAAAAAGTTCATCAAAGTGTATGGCACCAACCGGTTTTGTTATCAGGCATAGCGCGTTATCTATTGTGTCGTTATTTGTGTTTGGTTACGAACAGCTGCGGTCGTAGCGAGGTATCTTTTGTTTCGGTTACATATTGTTTGGTCGCGCTAAATGCTCCACACTATATGAAATGAAGATCCGGGATAATGTGAAGTGCGAAACAATGTTCGGTACTGTTTGTGGCAAGTTTGACGTGCATTTTTTTTCCGCTGTGTTTTCCGATATAACGAAACAATTACTATCGGAGTAGGGAAGCGGAACCTATCTTGAGCTCAATAAGCAGACCTCCAGGGGAAATCGGTGAATATGCACTGAATACCGAACACTGAGTACACAAGTTATTCACAATTTATTCGTCCACTTACCGTTAATCGTTTAGCAACACACAAAACATTCGATTCTGATAATTTTCTTCCAATTTAATACGGAAAAGTTGAAACTGCTATGTATCTATATTAATAATATCACGAAAAACATTAATCCCATCTTTGTACATATGTTAATCGTACTGATTTTAATCAAGAAAAAAATACAAACAAGTCAACGCTCTTCACTACTACACCCAAAAATATAAACGTCAACAAAGCTTTTAAAAGGGCCTATGCTGCTTTAAAAACATCACTGTTTCTATTGTCGCTCATATACTAAGTCGCATTTGCGATGCGGTAATGGTATTTTGACTGCCCAGTTTGCAACAAGCCTACCCGCATAAACAATAACCATAAGAAGTGCCTAACCACCATTTCGGGGTATCATCCCAACATCTATTATATCGTTCCTGAATGGTTCATGTTTATTAGGGTAGTTGTTGCGCATTTTAGCACACTTTGATTGCGCAGTGTGATTTTATAAGTGCGACAACGCGAATACAAGTCCGATCTACCGTTGAATCGTGTCTAGGAGGAAGATCTACATAGTACACATAAAATGTAACAAATAGCTTTATCAATCTTCAAGAAAATTTCAATGTGCTGTATAAAATTAAAGCAACTGAGATAACCCACCAGATTGTATTTTGTGGGCAACTTTAGAATTTTGGTATAAATTTAAAACAATGGCGTAATCTTTTCTCGCCGACTTCATATTGACGCACTTGCTCAAAATTCCACGCGGTGTACCTCTGTTAACCCCATCCTTATGAGAAATTGCATTGCGACATTTGCGAAATCTGTGTCAGAAATCACATCTTTGCGACAGATTTGGAGGATAAAACTTGTATTGACCTTTTTAGTCATAGCTAAAAAGGAACTAAATCGATTTTGTTTGTTGCATTGTTTTCCCAAGTTCTTTAAAGCTTTTTTCGTTGTTTTGATTCTCGACTCACTTTGACAGGCAGTGACAGCCAAATATAGGTGAAGTTTACTGCATGCATACTGACGTCTTGCAGATACAGTGCAAGGACCCTTATGTTTTCCGTAAAATTCTAATACATACAAACTATGTACACATCAATTCGTATTTTTCAAAACCTTGTATGTAAATTCACATATTACCCAACATTTATTGCGAGCGTGTACGTTTGACGTTTAGTATTAAAGGAAAACATTGGAGAGGATCAGTACCACATCTACACAACAAACACTAATACATTTGAATGTAATAACCTAAATAAATGCTTGCACCTTGACGTCAGCACTTTTTATCTACCTCTTTCACTCTTTTGGTACGCCCTATCTAGCCATCACATGGCTCTTAGAAGGTGTCAGTTATTTGTGGGCATTGTTTACTTTTTTTGTATGAGATTAAATTAGTTTGTTTACTCGTCTATAACGTTGTAGCACAAGTACACATAAAACAATGGGTCTGTTTAATGACCAACTCGAACTAACTCGGAGTATCATGCTAACTCTTATTGGCATCAATCCCTGGACGAATGCCGAAAAGAGACAAAAAAGATGTTGCGAGTCATTGCGAGCTGGTCATTAAACAGGCCTAATAGCTCACTTCCAGCACATATAACGTGAAGGGCGAACACGAAATTATTGCGATACATTCAACAGGGCATAGCTTTTTTACCATTGGGTAAAAATCAACCAAATTTTGCACACTTTCTCATTGATGTGTATTGTTTACATGCTGTCAAACTTGAAGTCGTGTTTTTCGATTCAACGAAAATGGAGGTGAACCAACGTGAGTCGAGAGAACAAATTCTTTCCAAACATCTGGAATTTCCTGACCTGTCGCACCGGCAGTTGGAAAAAATGTAGAACATTCACCATTCAACCGTCTCCAGAGTGTTCCAGGAGAGATTCCTGGAGAGGTTGGCATTGGACCACGGCAAAAGAGCTGGAAGAAAATCGGGACCGGAGAACACAAAGACGGGAAAGGTGAAGCGGATGATTAAAGCAAATCCCAACGTCTCAAGCCGTGATTTGGCTAAAAAGATCGGCATGTCGCAGAGCTACGTCCAGAATGCAAAGAAGAGAGCTGGACTACATACATATAGGTACAGAACTTCCCAAACCGCGATGAGCGGCTACAATCGACGGCTAAAACTCGGGCACGGAAGCTCTACGAGAAGATGCTGACAAAGTATGGCTGCTGTGTGATGGACGACGAAACGTATATAAAAGCCGATTTTAAGCAAATTCTGGGGTTGGAGTTTTTCACCGGCAAGAACAAGTTCTATGTGGACGACAAATTTAAGAAGAAGAAAATGTCGAAGTTTGCCTCCAAATATCTCATTTAGCAGGCCATCTGCTCTTGCGGACTGAGGAGTGAGCCTTTCGTGACAAAGGGCACAGTAAATGGCGAGATCTACAAAGCTGAGTGCCTCGAGAAGCGCCTTTTGCCGTTCTTGCAGCAGCACGACAAAGCTCCGCTATTTTGGCCAGATTTGGCATCATGCCACTATTCTAAAAGTGTCCTGGAGTGGTATGAGGCCAATTCTGTCCATTTTGTTCCAAAGGACATGAATCTGCCAAACTGTCCGGAGCTGCGCCCGGTGGAGCAGTACTGGGCAATGATGAAGCGAGAACTTCGGAAGAGCAAGAAGACAGTCAAAGACGAGAAGGACATGTTAAGAAAATGAAAAAAAAAAAACTGAGAAACTGGTACCGGATGACACTGTAAAGATTTTGATGGAGGGCATCAAGCGAAAATGCGTTCAATTTTATACTCAAGGCTCCATCGATTAACTTTTCTTTTGATTTTTGAAGTAAATATATGTATAAAACTACCCTAAAATTTTGGTTTGATTCTAAACATTATAAGAAAATTGGCATGACATTTTCGGTGTCGCAATAATTTCGTGTTCGCCCTTTATCATAGACTAATAGTACGTTCGCACTACTGCTTATATTAGGTGATATAGAGTATCTTGATATCAGCAACTATACAACTAGTTTTTACTGGAAATAATGTACATGTCATTTGATATCAAGATACTCTATATCACGTAATATAAGGTGTAGTGCGAACGTACTATAACTCTAAGACTACTAGTAGCATATTGATTGTTGGTTATATTGCGCATTTTAAGTGCAGAACCGTTAACGAAAGTGCTGGGTTGCATACAATCGTGTCTATGTCTTTGGCGCAGTTATTCTTCACGAACCGTTGCATAAGTGCGCTGAAGACAACGACACGATTTGAGACAATCCCGCACTTATAAAATGTAAGTTCGAAGTCCAGTGGTGAGCGAAATGCGCAATATTGGTTGAGAATCTCTTGGAAATATAGGATATTACTATTGGTTCTCATATTCAAGGAGGACTGTGGCAGTTTCAATTCAAATCAATGATAAAAACTTCAAAACTTGACTTAAATATTTATTAATTAAAATGCAGAGTGTGACATAAGTAAAAGCTCAATGTTTGCAATCAAATGGGCGTTCTGTGAAGTTTCATACAATTAATGTCTTTGTTCGTTTCTTTATTAGTTTTGAACCGCTCTTTTTCATTTCTTTTTCCTTTTCTTTCTTTTTCTTTGTGATTTCTTTCTCTTCAGCTCGGATTATTGCGGCAGCCTCCTTCATTATTTTATTCTGCTTGCGCTTCTCAGCTCTTTCTTCCTTCAGTCTTGCTGCTTCTGCTTTATTTATTTCCATTTGTTGCAATTCATGCAACCTTTCACCTGCTGTTAGAATTAAGTATGACTTCTGTTTATAAAACCTGTGTTTCGGGTTCCGCTTTGGAGTCGGAGGAGCCTTAAAAAAACTTGATGCGCTGATAGGCTGCTGTTTTGGAAAATCCAGAGAATTTCCTATGTCGAAGAGCACAGCAGACGATTTCAAATCTATAAAACATGGAAAAGAATTTTAAAATGGGCCCGTTAATGTAAACGTTATATTTCTCAACAAATCATTATAAACTTATGGGTGGATTGAAGTTGCAAAGTACTGCCCAACAACAAAGTAAATGCAACATGCTGTTACTGTTAAAATTACTAAAGCGGTACGGAGCCGAAAGATAGAGCACATTTTTAACTTAAAGTCCTTTTGGCATAATGGTCGTTTGGCGTAATAATTACAAATTTTCACATTTGTTAAAATCACTGTACTAGAGTATAAAATTGCTTAGTAAAGATCCAATTTGGGTGCTAGAGAGGGAAATAACTGATTCTATATTGATTTGATTCTACTTCTTGTAGCATCGCAGCTTGAATTTTGCGTTTTTCCTACCAATGACTGTTCTTTGCCATAGAATAGCACCTAGTCAACCCGCTTGCATCTCTTTGGGGACCATTTGAACCCTTTTTTTTTTCCTCCATTATGCCAAATGGTCATCATGCCAAACGCCCATTATACCAAATGATCATTGTTCCAAACGGCCTTATATCAAACGGCATTATGGCAAACAGGGTTCATTCTCTTGAATCTATGTAGAAATCTTTGAAATGTTGACTTGAGCTTACCATTATTAGGTTCACGTTGGACCGTTTCAGTAACCGGTCGGATCTCCAATTGGTCATCGTGAGTCATTACATCGGAAGCAGAATTCGGGTATATTTGAGAACTTGTCGGATCGATCACATTCAGACGTTGAACAGATGGGTCTCCGAAAAGTACAGTTTGTCTATCAAAGTTCCAAGCGAAATCATCTTCGTCGTTCATTGTTCTGAAGTCCTCACAGAAATCAGCTGCACCTTCTTTGGAGCCTTGATGCTCAGAAGGCCCACCGCTTTCGCTTGTTCTGAAGTCCTCACTGGAATCAGCTACACTTACTGTGTAGCCCTGGTGCTCAGAAGCTTCGTCGATTTCGCTTTGACGGTTAATCGCTTTACATTTGATCAATGTAGCTTGACGATTGAGGTCATCAACAACTTGGTTTGAGTCATGATGACGCTCAGCGGATCTACCGTTTAGTGGAGTTGGAGTTATATTCCATTGTGCGTCTCCTTTAATGTCTTCGTTTAAGATGATGAGTGGTTCAGCAATTGCCGCTTCCAAGTCTAAATCTGACGTATCAAGATTACCACTGGAATGATCATGGTGATTTGTGCCTTCATTCTCTTGTCCAACAAGCAGTATGTTCTTGTAAATATAGAATAGCGCCTTATCTTCAGTGGAGAAACTATTTGGATCTCCAAATTTGAACATCTGTATCTTCTGGACTTCGATCATCTGTAGCGCTTTCTCGATTGCCAACGAGGGTACGAGTGTCACTGAACCATCGTCCATAGGCAAAGCTCCGGGCAATACCGTATTCGCTGGTGTTTGAAGAGATGGCTTCCGTTGATACTGGCCGTTGGATATGCATTTACTGTAATCAACCGCATCTGAATTGAACGGGAACAAGCCACATACACGGAATGCGTTCTCAATTGTCATCGTTTTGAAAGCACTTTGCATTGCATTTAGCAGCAGGGATCCAAACGTTGGAATCGAGAGTCTTTCAGCCATGTTATCCGTCCTCCATATTTCCACAACCTTGCCCCAACTATTCTTCAGTGGTCTGAATATTGAGACATCGGCCGGTTGTAGAATACGAGTTGCGTTTGGGAAGAGAGCAATCAAGATTATTCCCAATTTCGCACATGCATCTGCCACCTCGAAAGCAGTGTGGGACTTGTGTCCATCGACAAAGTATAAGACCGGAAATATTACCCCCCTTCTGACAAGATACGGGTACAAAATTTTCTTAATATATAGTGCGAAATTAGGTGCATTCATCCACCCAGAATCAGACGTGCCAAGCCCCCAATCTGGAGGGAACGATTGAACGATCTCCCTACTCAATCGTTTGTATGGCAAGATCACGTCTGGCGGAATGACTGTGCCGTCAGCCGCAAAAGAAAACAAAACTGTCACATTTTGTTTCCCGTTTGGGGTTTCTACCAATGGAACATTCTATGCCCCTTTCGTAGCTAGTACTTTATTCGGAGAGGCATTCATGCAAAAGCCTGTTTCATCTCCGTTCAGGACTCGTGATGGATCTCTCAGCGCGTCTGTCAAATTGTTTTCGATCAGATAATTTTGAACATCTGTAAACCACTTTCGAATATCTTGCTCGGAGACTTTAGAACTGGCTGATGTTACAGCTTCGGGTGTTCTGTAGGCTAATTGTGGGTGACGGCGCATGAACCCCTCGAGCCATCTTCGACCTACAAGAAGAAAAAAAATTATCCCATATACCATTTAATTTGATGATTGGGGAGCAAAACGTGACAATCCAAACAAAAAAAATTGAAGAGCTCATACAAAAACAAACCGTGACGGGGGTGGGAAGGTTGAAAACTCTCAATTATTTCGTGACGTAATTTGTTCATCACGCGTAAGAAGTATTCCAAGATTACAGATTATTTACCTGGTACGTTATCACGACACGGGTTTGGCCTGGGATTCGCCCGGAGATATGCGGATACTTTGTACCTTAATCCATAACGCGTGATGGGAAACCCTCTTCTTTCCATAGTCTGAAGCCAACGCACAATTACTTCTTCCTCATTTGTAGTTAGCACACTGTCGGGTCCTGTTCGTCCCTTATTGCGGAAAGCACTGCTCAACCGGTACTGCAGAGTACCTCGCGGCACACCGTAATATTTTTCGGCATGGTATTTTGTCATCGAACCGTCCCGAATTTGTGCTAACATGCTCTGCAATAACAGTTCGGTGTATCGGCGTTCCTTCTGCTGCCCTCTTTTTATGTTTTCGCCAGCGACACCGTGTTTACGCTTAAAACCAACTGATCCATTCGGCGGTTCTGGCTCGTCAACACCATCGGTAATGGACAATGGAAATTCGGACTGTTGGTCAAAAGTATCCTCTAAATCCATATTCCACAGGTCCACTGTCGCATAATGCTCACTTTCAACAGAGCCAGCCGGCGGTTTTAGCCCGGCATCACCATCGGAAGTGGACGGTGGAAATTGGGAGTGTTGGTGGAAAGATTGCTCCAAATCCATGTTCCACAAGTCCATTGTTGAATACAGCTAAAATATAAAATTGGTTCCATTAAGACGAATTACATAGTTTCAATAGAATAAATGAACAGCTTACATTATTTTCGTTTCATCAGCAAAGTAAAAAACAGCTTTCATCTATCACTATCTGATTGTGGTTTGACGTTTCACTCGGATTCAATCTGACACATCTGCCAGTAAGAACTTCGACTTGGCCCTTTATAAAACAAATTTCTCGCATGAAGTAGATCATTTGACAGCACTTCACGTGTGTTGGTTAGCATGCATATAACCATGACAAAATGAAAGGGTTTGTTTGTTATTCCTCTATGAGCATATTGACAACAAGGCTCACCACAACGTTGGGCATAGAATGCTCTATGAATGATTAAACACGCACACTAGCGTTGATGTGTATGCTATACAGTATGTGAGCAGTGCCGCCAAATTCAACAGAGATGGAAAAATATTATTAAATGTTGAATTTTATTTCTAGGTAAATATTGAAAAAATCTACAATAAGAAGCATGTTATTATTTATTTAATCTATGGAAAAATAAAATAGTTCAACTTTGGGCAATTTGTAGCAGTCCCACAAAAAAGGTGATATTGAAGTACTGCGAAACCCATTTCATTCGAATAAGAGTCATAATAAAATATTTTGGCAACATCAAGCGATTTCGTCGATTGTAAACACGGTTCAGAATAGGTGCAAGCGTATTTATTTTATTGTGAAAATTAATCCCATAGTTTTCTAGTATTTTATCACGTATTCTTACATTCTCGTGTGGCTAGTGTAATAAGTGAAGTGTGATTTTTATGGTTTGTGCAATTACGCAACGAAAAAGTGTGAGGATATAGTGCAATTAAAGAGAAAACTTGGAGTCTGACTCGAGAATATTCCTTAGTACGGTTTGATCAATACGACGAATTTGTAGTGCAAAGGTAAGAAATTGTGTTGAAAATGTGACTGCTCATTATTTTTATGAAATTTAAGTCTCCGAAATGTTTTTGTAGCTTTTAATTATATTCAAGACCTAATTTTATTTGCCAAAATTATCATTCTTGGTTAGTGCGTCCATTTATTGGAGAAATTAAACATCTTTTTACGTTTGAAGTTGGATGACTGCAGAATGTGATGAATATATGTACTATGGTGAGAATAGGTTCCATTTCCCTAATTCAAGTTTTACCCTTAACTGGAACTGTATCTACAGCAATGCTAAGTCGGTAACGGAGCTGGTCCGTGGCAGAACTGGTTAACGACGAGAAGTTTGCCGAACATCGGTGTTTGTGATGCCAAAAGTTGAGTTTTATAGACAGGTGCGAGCTGGTTGAGCCAAGAAGAGCTACGATGGAGGAAGTTTTGATCAAACATTCGCCGGAGCAGGTGGATATTTTGAAGAAGACGAAAAGGTAGTGACGATGTTGATGAGCTGGAGGATTTAAGTTCGAGATACGATGCTATTTTTGTTCTCCTGCAATGCCATATGGGGCATGCATGGCGGGTTTGGATAGGCATCACTTAGATACCTTGGATGAAGCAGAACGCCAATCAGTCAGACCCCGCAAAGAATTTTCAGACAATTGAGAGGTGGTGAGTGCTCTCAAAAACGCGGAGCGAACAAGATAGCTGGTATCCATTTTTTCCCCTGAATTATATGAACTATATAATTTGATCGCATCACTTATCTAAGTGAATCCTGATCCATCGAGCCCTACCCTACTAACATAGAAAACCTCCTTCCTGTGCCCTTTGTGGGGATGCAGAGGTAAAGACAGTCCTTAAATAGCAAAGGTCACACTAACATTCCTTCCCTATTCCCAACTGATTTCATAGTCGTGGTCGGCACCGTTATTGATTATTATAGAAATTGAGTCACTGAAACGTGTACAGTGAGAATGGCCGGTACTCCTTGTCCCATTCAGTTGATTTATTGTGCAATTTCACTGATTCTGATCAATCACGGAGTAGCAACCAGTGCACAGTGGGCAAGAACTGATGAAAACTAAGGAAAAAATCTGTAACTTTTGTCACTTTTAAGCGCGGCTTGTAAAGAAAGCCATTTCTGCTTGAAAATTGTCCAGGAAATCGACCGAAACTGGTTTCAATCACCGCACGGATATGGTTGTGGAGAGCTTATTTTACCCCACTTCTCCTTATATTCTTGAATAATTTATAGACATCTTCGCATGGAGAGGCTCATGATCAACAAAATAGTTCTATGCAAAATTTTCTGGAAAATTGAATAGAAACTGTTTCAACTACCGCACGGTTATGCGAACGAAGATATGTATGGTTTTACCCCACTTCCTCTTGTATGCTTGAATAGTTTATAGATATTTTTGCTCGGAGTGACTCAAGATCAACCAAATAAAGCTTCTCTCATGTAAAATTTCCTGAAAAATCGAATAGAAGTTATTCCATCAATAGCACGGCTTTTTGAACAAAGATATGACTGATTTTACCCCACTTCCCCTTATATTATTGAATAATTTATAGATATCTATGCTCGGAGTCGCTCAAGATCAACATTGATACGTGCAGTCAGTCAAGCTAAGCTAAGCTGAGTTAAGTCAGATCGACACACCTTCCGCTGCAAAGTTGTTTGCTAAAGACTGAGAAATATTAAAAAAATATGTTGGAGCATTTACATTTAAACTCAAGCAGTTATTTGACCGGTTCTCAAAATATATCTAAATTTCAATTTTTGTTGCTAATTTGTGAAGAGAAATGCAAATCGCCGGAGATGAAATAGGTTAATATTTAGTGGTTTTGGGACCTAAGTTGAAGGATACTCAATACTATTTTACGATTACGATTTTACGACTACGATTTTACGATACGAAGACGCTCGTAAATGCTCAAAGCCAATGTTTCGAAGAATAACTTTTTCAACAGGCACATTGAAATACAAAATCACTCTGAAAGATAACATCAAATTTGTCTCCAATTATCAAACAGGAAAAACTTTACCGCCTAAGAACCGGAATAATGATGTCAGAAAAAAATAAGCTTCATTGACGACTGCGAAACACCCATAAGCCATTCCTTGAGCATCGAATTCGAGAAAGCAGTTCGCTAACAGCATTCCTTAGACCATAGCTATATATGTGAAAAGGGTTTACGTATAGATCCGGCAACTGATTGGAATAGAAAGTGCCAACCCTACCTAAGGAACAAGGACGTTTGAATTTTGCTGACTTTGCTGCTACTGCTGCGTTTGATAGGCAATTTCCCTTTCGATTATGGCGCCTCAACATGCCGAACAGTGCCGAAGGGAGCCCCTCCCCCTGAGCGCCAAGTCAAATATTGAGCCAAGCGATGAGCACATTCCCATTTCTTTGTTGAACAGACTGAAGCCGTTCGACTAAGTGGAATTAGAAGAATTTTTAAACAACCTTTGTTTGCCGTCGCCATCGTTCAAAAGGCATTATTATCGATAAGAGGCAGAGTCCTTGGCCGGAGATTGACTCTCGACCGGTGAAATTGACTGCTCAGACCAAACACTTGACGGGTCGTTTGGAGTTTGAAGCACAATCCTCTTTTGGGAATTAGGCGAAAGCAAATCAATCGGAAGGTTGTTAAGGAGCAAACACAGCCATTTCATTAGATGAATTATTTGATTTAACTATCCCACTGATAAAACTTCAGCTGATGAGTCCATTTCGCATTGGAGATAGGACCCGTGTACGATTAAATTAGGCCCGTCTATCGTTGACAATAAAACCTAATGATTTCGGTTAACAGCCGCAGCACACGACACATTGAGGCACAGAAATGGCGCAATATTTGCTATCCCTTCGGGCATGGTTTGAATGTAGCTATATGGAATTAGCTAAACCCACGCCAGTTCATCAGTTGGGGTCGACGTTCCTACCCTCTGTACCATACCCATACCCGGCTGGTTGGGGTTAAATAATATCACGATACGGTTGATTAGCTTACATGTATTTCGTGCCTCGGTGCCACACTTTCGTTTCATGACGACGTTGGCCAATTCCCTGATGAGGAGGCCCGGCACTGAATGGCTAGGAAACATGCAATCAGTACGATGTGTTGCTTGGTTTTGTGTGGAAATTGATTAGGCGAGTTTCGGGATGGTACGAAAAGGTTCGTCGTGGAAATGTACGAAAATTTCGTCAGTTCAATTAGGTATTAAATTGTTGTCAATCGGAGAATGTCAACAGGAACCTTTCCAGTAAGAATGAAAAGTCAACAAGGGTTCAAAAAATTCAGACCATGTTGGTATTTGACTGTTCACAATAAACTATCATATAGTTTATTAATTTCACAAAACATTCCCCCAAATCAATTTTCTTCTTTTTTAAAAAGCAGTTGAAAATGAAACCAACGCTTAAAAGCTCTTTTGAATAAATTTATTTATCACAAATATTAAATCGGCTGAACGTTGTTGACCTGGTCGGTCACTCCGAAGGCGCAGTATGTAGGTATAAAGCGACACGTGGCGCACACGTTGAAATTTAAAATAAAAAAGAGTGGAACGGTACGCTTCGTGGCTAATGAAATAATCATTCGTAATTGCCGTCGACTGCGAAATGGAGCGTTTTATGATCGCAGTAATATTGCACGAATGTTTTTATTTTACACACTGTTGAACGCACAGCTGAGCTCTGCTAATTCGTTATTTAAGAGTGCGCACATTTAATATGAAATTGGGAAAAAGTATGTCATGCTCGCGGATTATGGCGTTTCTGTGCAGTGTATGATTTTATCCGATTAATTTTTAAGCACGGTCAGGATGACGATGTGTTTGTCGTTTGGACGATACCAGAGCACTGAATATGTTTCTGTTGTAATAAAATCGAAATTCGCACTCCCAAAATCAACCAGAAAAGAGAACCTGAGAGTTCCTATAGACCTATGCATCATAGTGTTCCTCAGCATTCACTTTTATGAGAAATTTTTATGTAACCGTTGTAACCGTTCATTCGTTTTAAATTTTGAGCTAAGACTATCGAATGATGTTTTGCAGTCGAAGAAGATTCTGGTTGCAAGGTGCGTATTTTTTTTTTGTTGATATTTTTACCATACATAAGGATGAAAATAAGGTTGTGTTGAGAATTTATATTGTCGATATAAAAATGAGAATCATGGAGTCCAAATTCGTTGTCGGTGTATCAGTCCTGTCCAATCCAGTCCAGTTTTGGGAGCGTTTTACATTTGGAACACAGAAAGTCCGAGGAAGCTGTTAGAGTTTCAGAGTCAGGAGCAGTACTATACTTCTTGATGTAGCGTCCAAGATTTTAAATAGTGGTAAGTATAACCGGCATGGTAAAACTCGGTTCACTTTCAAGTAGCACTGCCAAAACCATCCAGTTTTAATAAGTTTTATTAAAGTTTTACGACAGCCACTAGAAATCAAATTGGTTTTATTATGGCACCGTTGGACATATCGTTATGAAAATATAAACAAAACAGTACTTTGCAACCTATTAAAGACTGTATTCGATGAAATTTGGACACACGCAATTGTTCGTAACTTTTTAGCGCGTGAGTAAAAATTATTGAAATTTTAACTGAATGTATTTCATTGTGTTGTGTCAATTGTGTAAAGAGGTTCGTGAAAATCAGTCGAGTGATTTCAGTGATGGCTTCGAATGAAGAAATAGTGCGCCAACAAATTTTGGGCACTCACTTCGAAAACCCAAACACTTCTCATCGATGGATCGGAAAACAGCTCGGAATCGCACATTCAACCGTATCTCATGTGATCAAAACGTTCAAGAACCGTAAGACAACCAAGCGGAAAAATGGTAGTGGCAAAAAACGTGGCACATCAAATCCGGAGCAGGCCAGGATGGTATTGAACCAATTTAAGCGTTATCCCAACATTTCGATCAGGGATGTTGCGAAAAAGGCGAAAGTTTCAGTTTGTTTTGTGCAGAAAACAATGAAACAGAACTCGGTGGCCAAAACACGTGCAAGAAAACTGTACAGGGAGTGGCTCACAAAACCGTTCTGCATTGTGATGGACGATGAGACCTATATTAAAGCCAACACCAAACAAACGCCAGGACAGGAACACTACGTCGCCACCTCTAAGTTGGCCGTTCCGGAGAGTGTACGGAAGAAGAAACTGTCGAAATTCGCCAAAAAATTCCTTGTCCGGCAAGCGATCTGCGGATGTGGCAAAATGAGTCAGCCCTTCATCACCTCTGGGACCGTCAACGGACAAATCTACAAGGACGAATGCCTCCAAAACGACTTCTGCCCTTCTTGAGATCTCACGATGGCCCGACACTAATTTGGCATCTTGCCACTATGCCCGGCACGTCTTAGACTGGTACAAAGATAATAAAGTAGTTTTTGTACCAAAAGACGTCAACTCTCCAAACACTCCGGAATTTCGCCCAATTGAAAAATTTTGGGCAATCATGAAGGCAAAGCTCGTTAAAACTCCAAAATGATAGAACTGATTGAACTAAAGAAAGTGTGGTTAAAAGTAAGTAAGCAAGTTGGTCCTATCATTGCCCAAAATTTGATGGAAGGGGTAAAGGCAAAGGTGCGGACATTTGGGTTGGGAGATAAGGTTCAATAAACCAATGATGTCAAAACTTAACCATTTAGTAGTACTTTGTTCTCAGAAAGTTTGAAAAGAATCGGGCTCAAGGAAAATTTTTGGTGACCTATTTTGTGTGTCCAAATTTCATCGAATACAGTCTTTATTTCACTGATAACGAATAATCTGGAACAAGACCTTAAATGCCCGGCAATCAAAACGTTTTATAAAGCCAAACGCTTGTCATACATATAGATTACTAAATCTTTCGAAACGTGATCTGAGCCTATACACAGGTTTAATAACAGGACACTGTCCTAGTAAATATCACCTAAAGCTCATCGGTAAGCTAGATGAAGATAAATGTCGCTTTTGTAACCTGGAGAGTGAAAGCTCTGAACATTTACTGTGTGACTGCGTTGCACTATTTCATAAGAGATGCAGATTTCTTGACAAAGGTACTATGGAGCCTTGGGAAATCTGGGTTGTTAGTCCCAAAAGGGTAATAAATTTCATAAGGAATATATTACCTAGTTGGGATCATTGCCTTTAATAGTAGTGGTAGTTACTAAGAATAGTGACTCGCCATTGCAATTTGGCATACATAAACAGAGGACTCACCACAATAGAACAATTAATGGTCGCGGTGGTATCATGTCCCCAACACAGGGAAAAAAAAATAGTTTTTGATGGAAAAGCGCGTCTCAGTGTTTAGAATGAACCGGTTTTGTTATAGGGCATACCGCGTTATCTATTGTATTGGTGATTAATTGTTTGGTTGCGAACAGCTGCGATCGTAGCGTGGTATCTATTGTTTTGGTTACATATTGTTCGGTGGCGTTTATCGAATGAAGATCCGGGATAATGTGAAGAATTGCTTTGTGTCCGCCTCGATGTAAGTCTCGTCGAAAGAGTTAGAAATGAATAGAGAAAGAAAATGGCGAGCGTTTGCGGACGATACGATTAACTTTGGAAAAAACGTTTCAACCGGGACTACATAAGTTCGACAGCGGTGGTAAAGTTAAGTGTTCCCGATCCAGGACGAAAATCATTGTTGAACCTTTCAGGGAGATCTCTTATCTTGGATGGCTTCTTTGCTTCTGTTTTCCTGCGGAGGTTGCCTTTTTTGTGCGACCAACGATTGGTGGCTAGTTGGCAACAATAATACTGCTGCAGGGTCGATTAGTGATGGCACCAACATCTTTGGCTTCTCACTATCGATTGGGATGATCCAGCACCGGACGATGTGGCAATTAAATGGCAAGAATTTGCCACACAATTGCCTTTTTTGGAAAACTTCAAGGCTCCTCGATATATGTTTTTACCAGATTCGATTTCAACAAAACTTCACATTTTCACTGACGCATCTGAAGTAGGCTATGGTGCCTGAATATACGCTCGTTCGACTGGCAAGGAGGGACAAATCAAAATTGAGCTCATTGCGGTCAAATTTCGGGTAGCGCCTTTTAAACGGCTTAGTCAACCTCGACTCTGTGCTGCACTTTTGGGAGCGAAACTCTACTCCAAGGATTTATCAGCGCTGCGGATGGAGGATATACTTTGCTGGTTCTGGTCGGGCTCAACCGTCACATTACACCACCTACTACTTGGCAAACCTGCATTGGAGATCGAACGTCCGAAATACAAAAACTAACACACGGCCACTGTTCGAATCGTGTTAAGGGAATGGACAACCCACCAGACTTCGTTTCACGCGGAATGCTACCTCAAGAATTTGTAGCGAATACACTTTGGCACTGTGGCCTCTCTTGGCTGGCAAAAACGGATGAAAATTGGCCTAAAAAACCAGCAGGAACTCCATCTGGTACAGCAATCATCGGAGCATCTGTTCTGGTTTCATCGCTACTCATCTCTCTGGCACCTGGTTCGAATAACAGCTTTGGTCCTTGGTTTTGTGGAACGATGTCGTTGCAAACCTAATCCACGACCGAACCTATTCGCAGCATACGGGTTACCGCATCCGTTTCCAGCAAATCGCCACTAAGACTGCTTGGTCCCTTCCTTGACGAAAACGGTATTATCCGACTCGGCGGCAGACTCAAAAGTTCCTCATCGAACTTCCAAACAAAGCACCCTTAACCCTTCCAAAAACTTACCCACTCACACACCTAATCACTAGACATTACCATGAACTATGCATGCACTCTGGTCCTCCCATGACTATAACAACGAGGCAGCAAGAATTCTGATCGCTGAACGGTAAAACAATCGCCAATATTGTGTGTCTGCAATGCTTTCGCCAAAACCCTGTCCCTGTGAAACAACCCGTTGGTCAACTGCCGAAACCTCGCACCACACCGAGCAGAGTCTTCACCGTGGTCGGAGTAGACTACTGCGGATCTGTTTACCTAAACCCTGTGCATCGACGAGCAGCAGCAAGAAAGGCATACATAGCCGTATTTGTATGTTTTGCTTCCAAGGCCGTTTACCTCGATTTTGCCTGCGATTTGTCTTCGGAGGCCTTCGTCGCAGCTTTACGTCGTTTCATCACACGTCATGGAATGCCAGCCGAAATCTGACTCACTTCTCAGCCTACCGGAGCCAAACTATGATACCATTCCTACCAATCGACTGTACCATTACCAACAGCTACAAAAACTCATCCAGCAGCATCGGGAACGGTTGCGAAAGGAATGCCTCACGGAATTGAATCATCAGCGCGAGCAATTCTCAGCATCAGATTATTAAACCCGATTAACCCGATTAAAATTCAAGTGGGCCAGATCGTATTGGTCCAAAAAGACGAAAAACCTTCGAACTCGCGTCCACTAGCTCGAATAACACCAACACATCCCGGAGAAGATGGAGTGGTGCGTGTTGCTACCTTGCGAACATCTAGTGGGACGTATGTGCGACCCGTTAAAAGAATTTTCCCACTTCCTCATGACCAGCAACCAAACACCGAGTTCGAGAGTTTAGAATAAGCTAAAAAGAGAAAAAAGTGTGTTATTCATCAGTCAAAAATGTAATTTCATTCCATTGCTGGTCGATCGCAGCAAGCCGTGCTTTGAAACTGACATGTTTTGGGTTTGCTCCGTCGTTTTCGCGAAAAAAAAATCAATCAATACTGCGTCTGCAAGTGGCGAGCAATTATCCAGCAAATCCAGTATTTTCAATTTTTAAAGACGTCGATTTCTTGTTAATTGTTAATTGTTAATTGAATTCTATGTTAATTTTACTAATTAGATGATTCTAGGTACTGCTGTGAAAATCAGAGGATGCTTAATCATGTTTCTACAGTCATGGGACATAAAAAACGGGATGGAATCAAAGCTGCGACATCGAATGAGGAGACCTGAGGGCTGGATCAATTATGGTTTATGTGACCGTGGAGGAAACGGAAGAAAAGTTGACAAATGCGCGAATATGTTTGCCTAGCTAAGGCGGCGTTTATAATTGCCGGCTGACTACACAGAGGAGAAAAACATGGCTCTTCGGTATGAAAACTGAGTTGATCTGAACAATGCACAGTGGGACGAAACGTCAAAAACATGAACTTTTTACAATAACTCGTAAAAACGTGTTCTTAACATTTTGGTGTCTTCAGATGAAAATTTTCAAAAAATATAACGCATTTGAAGGTGACAAATCTTAGTTCGCAGCTTCACCACAGGCGCCGCTGCAAACTTGATTTTTTTTAAATGATGATTGAAAATGTAACAGATGTTTTTTTTTTAGGAAAATTGAGCGAAAAGGGCATGTATACAGTGGTACTCGAACCAAGGACATTTTTGCCTAACATCCCACTGCGGGGTAGGTTGAAGCAGCACGGACTAAGTCCGCCACTTCAACAGGCAAAAATGTCCGGTTGGAAGACGCTCATGTACCACTGTGGCTTGTATAGTTATTCTAGCGATCTATTGTGTGCACTCTGTTTACTGGTGCGCACATGGGAGAGGAACTCTCTCCTTTTTTGGGTTTGTTTTGATTCGCACCGACTGACGATCACTAAAGTTTTTAGTGATGCCCTATACATGCCCTTTTCGCTCAATTTTCCTAAAAAAAAAAACATCTGTTACATTTTCAATCCTGCCGCACACTAGCGGAACTATCAAAACTTTCTCTTCATATCTTTCATTCTAGCCAAAAACATTGTTGTTCACTCTTGGTGCCTCATGGTGATGAGCGAACATCTCCTTCTACATCATAATCGTTACTCCTCGCACGGAGAATATATAACATAACAATTAATGAAGTTTTTTGTGATTATTTAATAAATGTGCAGTTTTAGGTCAAAATAATGTTGTATAAAGTTGTACAAATAATCAAAATATAAATTTTCTCTATACTCATCTTACGTCTAAAACCTTTATGGGAGAAGTTATAGTAGTTTTATTGTGAAAAATATACGTTTTTCATAGCCCTTTAGCGGGCGGGGATGCAAGTGGATGCACATGAAACCTCATAGGGATCAAAATATAGGATGTGTTATAGCATATTATGTTGGTTTCATGTGTATCCATGATTATCCCCAAGAGTGAACCTGTGTTCTATGAAGTAGCGAATATACCATTAAAACTATCATTAATGCTAATATTCCCAATTGAGAACCCTATTATCGTGTAAAAACTTGTATGTTTTGTATATTTTTATAATTTTATGCATAACTATTGCTATTGAGTTGTGCACATACCAGGGCCCACGCGCTCTTATGACAATACTCTTAAAAATTCAATATATTTCACACACACATATTTTAAGGAAATCATTTCACCCCTCACTTCATCCTCTCTTACTTCTATCCATGCACTTGCACTCACACAAGCACACACACATACGCACCTGTCAACTTTGCCGAAGACACTAACTTTCTATCTCATCATTTAAAAAAAATCAAGTTTGCAGCGGCGCCTGTGGTGAAGCTGCGAACTAAGATTTGTCACCTTCAAATGCGTTATATTTTTTGAAAATTTTCATCTGAAGACACCAAAATGTTAAGAACACGTTTTTACGAGTTATTGTAAAAAGTTCATGTTTTTGGCGTTTCGTCCCACAATGCAATGGTCATAAGACCACCAAGCAAATCGTAAGGTTAAAGGAATCGCCCTGTCTTGCACCAGGAGTGTCCAAACCTATATCGTCACCGACCTCTTCACTGGTCGAATTCATGTTGGAAAGCTTCCAGCATCCGGTGCTCTTCTACAGAATGTCCCATAAATAAATGTGAACATCCATACCTCAGTTTTAAATTGCTTTTTTTTCATGGAAAATGATAAAAAATAACAGAATTTCATTTAAGTAATCGTTTATTAAGCCTTTCATGTTTACATCACTCAATAGGTCCACCATTTTTCTCGATCACCTTCCCCAAACGGGGACGGAATCGAAAGCATACCTTCTCAATGAATAAGTCAGTCATGCCTTGGTAATGGAAGCTTTCAGGGCGCCAACACTGGGGTGAGAACATTCACAGGCCTTAGCCTAAACATATGCCCATATTGAGTAATCCAAAGGATTCAAGTCCGGGCTACTAGAAGGCCTTTGGCCAAAATTCCATGTTTTTCTTCAGCCACGCTTGAGTCCTTTTTGAGGCATGACACGGTGCTCCGTCTTGTTGAAAAATGACGTGTTGGTGTGTTCCAAAGTTGGCTTTCATCCATGGCAGAAGGTGGTCTTTCAAAATATTCATGTAAACCTCAGTATTACATTTCAATCCAGCTTCGATAAATACTGGAGGCATTTTCAAGCCATTGGACGCGATCAAGCCAATTCGAACGCTCCAGTAGTAGTTGTTTAATTCGGTCCGTTACAAGTTGGTACTTTACTCTCAGCTTCCTTTGACGTGGTCCATCATGGAGTGAACGTTGGATAGGGTAAACGGTAGCCAGGTGGCACAGGTGGTAGTCACAACCTCCTTTGCGTACATTTTTCTCAACTTTGTTACTCGCGAACCACTGTTTTGTCAGATCATTACACACACGCATTAATACTCTAAAATAATATTTAAAGCTTCCTTAAAAATAAGTATTGAAAGCTTTCGCATTTTTTATGGGACATACTGTATGCTACGCGCTTTTACCAGTAGAATTTTCAGAAGACTGACTTTTACGATCAATGCCTACTCTTTGTGATACTCCTAGCAATGCAGGGGAAAGGTCACTAGAGGGGTCGTTCAAATCTTATCAACTAAAGATGTTCATAAAAAAGAGTAAACAAAATAAACTTCTTAAAATATGAGAGTGTGTCCTGTAAAGTACAATTCTCTTTTCCTAGGTTTTGCTAAGGTATGATTGATTAGATACATAGAGCATGCTGTACTCTCTACATTCTGCTTCTTGCCTACATTAATGATTCATCAAATTGGATTTATCTAAGAAATGGTAACGCATCCAATAATATAATCAGGATCGTGTAAAAAGAAAGCTGAATTACAGGGTGCGGCAGAAAATAATGCGAAAACGTTCAAACTTGAGTATTGGGTTAATTCGTATAGCTAGTGACTAATTTCTGTCGAAAGCGTATTTGTTTATGCTTACTTTCAAGTGCTGCATCCAAACATTGCATTTGTTTGATTGCAAATTCGTCAAATTCGTTGCAAATGTTCGCGAAAGAAGTGATCACCAGTTTCTTGCTCGCCCAGAAGAAGCCGAAAGAGATTGCCAAGGTGGTAGGGTGCCATTTGGCAACAGTATATCGCATAAAAAAGTCCCTGCAAGATGGTCCTAAGCAGCGAAAGTCGGGAAGCGGAAGTCCGCG
The DNA here is from genome assembly GCA_034211315.2 of Aedes japonicus. Taxonomy (NCBI): domain Eukaryota; kingdom Metazoa; phylum Arthropoda; class Insecta; order Diptera; family Culicidae; genus Aedes; species Aedes japonicus. Next base: position 15,161 of record JASCZW010006301.1, on the reverse strand, counting down.
CTTTGTACGCACGCCGAACGTGATCATATCGGTCCGTGCAAAAATTGCTCGCAACCCGGTGCGTTCCATAAGAAAACTTGCAAAGGAAGCCAATATTTCGGAGAAATCCACGTGGAGATTACAGACCGGGTCAAGGAACTACGAGTGACTCGTTCCAATAAATTGCTTTCCTTGTTGAAGAAGGAAAAAATGATAATCCTGTTCTCCGACGAAAAGCTGTGGCCAACAGCCGCACGGACCGGTTCATTTCACCGCAGAAAATAAAGAACGTTCCGGAAAAAGTGAAATTCAAATTTCAAACAAACATCCGGCTGGTGTCATGATGGCTTGGTGGCGTCCAACGATTTGAAAATGCCGCCTGTTTTCATTGATGCTGGAGTTGAAATCAATACCGAAGTGTATATCGGTATTTCAAAGGACCAAGTGCTTCCCTAGGTGAAGCCCAACTTCTCCAAGGACCAAAACGTTGTCCTACAGCAGGATGGAGCGCCGTGTCACACGTCCAATCGAACCCAACAATGGTTGAACGATAACATGAAGTTTTGGCCGAAGGATTTGTGGCCCCCTAGCAGTCTAGATCTTAATCCGTTGGATTATTCGATTTGGGCATATGTTGAAACACGAGCTTGCAAAACATCACACCTTAACACTTCATGTGACCTAAAAAAAAGAAAAAATTAAACCTTGAAACACTTTTTAAATTTTCGCTAGTAATCGCGAGCAAATTCCTTTTAATTCCACTATGAGCTTATCTTTTGACAGATACGCCTATTTCGTCTGCTACTTACAGACTTTTTCAGTGTCGAGTGCTCCAAGTCTTCCTTTGATTTATGAACACAATTTTTTCTTTGATTTCACTGTAATTATATAGTATTTAAATAGCTTGAGTTCTTGAGTTAGTTTATGAAAAATTAAAATCATCATTGCGAAACAAAACAATTCAATCAGTGCAACAACACATGCCATCTAACTTGCCCGTTCATTGCAAAAATATTCTGTAAATTCCTTTCGAATGGTTCTGGTGGGCCTCTTTGTACAATCGGTTTAGCTGGGAACAGAATCTTCCCAGCCATTCTTCGCCAGTTTCCATGAGCTATTGTGTGTGAGCTAATAGTTCCAGGAGGAGCGTAAAAATATGAAGGACACACACTGCGCGGACTATAAAAGACACTCTTTCTGGAGGATGATCCGTCCCAAAACGCGGAATCGAGCCGAATCAATTCCGAAAGCGTTTTCTACCATTCTTCTTTCTCGAGACAACGTGTAGTTAACACTCTTACGCCTTTGCTGTGGTTTCTGCAATAACATGAAATCATTATTTCTCGATTACTTTTTCAAAAGGACGTAATTAACAAAATGTAAACAAAAGCATTGTTCATGGCATGTTATGAAAAAATCAAGAATATATGCCCACATTTGATGAACTTTGTGATTGATTATTTCTGAATGTTTTTACAAAACTTTTTACAAAACGGTGTAACATCACTTTTGCACTTTTTGGGAATAATGTACATACGCCACTTGTGTTGAAAAGTAACTTGCTAATCATTGTTAAATCATTTGAATGCCTCTTAACGACGCGTCAGTAAAAGGCTTTATACCACAAGGTTAAAAATTTAGATTTTGTTTAGTAAAAATTGATATTTTTAGTAAAGATATTTTTACACCGTTTTGTTGCAGAAAAAACTAATACGTCATTTTGATAACTTTGACGTATCTTTGTAAAATACGACAACTTGACGTAACATTTCGACGTATCAACATTGTCATTCGCAGAATGACGCATCATTTTGACGCAAGTAACATGCCATCTACTATATTGACTTATCAAAATGACGTATAATCTTTTTCTATTGCATACCGTTGTAAGAAACATTTTTCTAAATGAAACTTGAATTTTCACTCCTGGTGTAATTTTTAAGCACAGTGATGTAATATCTTTGACCAATGCGTAATTCAGTAAAGTTTAATTGGGATAAACATGTCCGGGTTTCAAATAGCAATAAAAATAAACTCAAAAAAGTTCAATGCTGATTTTCTCATTTTCGTCCAAATGTTACTTACGTCCATTTGAAAAAGTACTCGAGATTTGTTGATGAAGCGGAAAAGTGTCATGCCCATAAATTACATATTTGTTCCTCAGGAAAAGTGGTCTTGGTGAGGGGAGATAAAGATCGTTCCTGTACATTGACTTCGCAAATGAGCAATTGGCATATATCCCACCATAACTGATCTTCTCTTTTGCCCCTATGTTGACATACGTAGACTTGTATTCAGCATTCACCAAAGCCATTACAACAATGCTGAACTGCTTATTGTAATTGTAAAAACCCCAAACATGCTATATACATGCTTTCCGTCTTTCCGTACGTTCCCAAAGTAATCTGAAGTTTTCTGAAGAATTTACCCAAACTTCTTTGAAAGAACCTCTTTGAGATTCTCTCATGAACTTTCCCAAAGATCTCTGAAGAACTTCCCAAAGGTTTTCTCAGCAGCTTCCCGGAAGTTCTCGGAATAACTTCATTAAAGTTCGCTGTAGAACTTTCCAAAAGTCCTCTGAAGAACTTCCTACAAGTTCTCTGAAAAACTTTGTCTGTAAACTCTGTAAAGAAATTCCCAGAAATTCTTTGAAGAACTTCTCTGAAGTTCCTTTGAAGAACTTTTCCGAAGAAGTGCCTCTGAAAAACTTTTTTGAAATTCCTCTGAAGAACTTCCCTACAGTTCATCTGAAGAACTTTCCTAAAGTTCGTCTGAAGAACTTCTCGGAAATTATTTGAAGTTCTTTGAAGAACTTTCCTGAACATCTCTGAAGAACTTTCCTAAACTTCTCTGAAGAGAACCCCAGAAATTCTCTAAAAAACTGACCTGAACTTCTCTAAAAAGCTTCCTTAAAGTTCGCTTAAGAGCTTCCTCGAAGTTCTCTGAAGAACTTTCCTGATTATTGTTGTTTGCAAGAACTACAACATTTTTTTTCTTTATCTGGCCATAGTTACCAAATGTGCCCATGACTACTTCCGGAATTTATTATTTAAAGCACACATCTAGATATATGTGACCACAATGAAATTCAATCATGTGTACACCGGTAAAAAAAATGTGATAGTGCTGTGTCGAAGATTTCTACTGCATACATAGCTACTATCACTTCATAGCTCATATTTTTACACAACCGTTTTTCGAATCTCATAGAACTATGACATATATATCTATAACGGCTATGTTATAGTGAACTGTAACATAGATTTCAAGCGCCGTGTGGTGGCACCTTTAGCTGAATTCCTCTTGATCCCGTATCCAGTGCAAGAAGTCTGAGTTAAGTTGCACATGCTGCTCTTGGTGTGACTCAGCACAAGAATGGGTTAGAGAAATGGATCAAAATTCACATTACACTTGTTAAAGCTTATACTTTTCGTCACCAATGTTGCGATATTGTTAAAGTAATAATTTCATTAGTTGTCAGATTTTTCGAAAACGCCTCTAAAACTTTCGCTTTCTACATAAATGTACGATGTTTTTACTCTATATGGTGATATTTTTGTGCTAAATTTCTCCTAGGCTATTTGTCAACCAACATGTTGATCTACCTATGTCTATAAAATTTAAAACACGTTCTAAGGAATGCAACACGTTCAAATTTTGCAAAATAAAACTTGAAAGAACTTGAAAGCTGTGAAAACAAAACACATCACTCCCTTGCAAGGCCTACCACGATCTCTGTTCAGCTCTCAATCTGTAGCTGTGGTAATGCGGAAGACCAGCAATAACTTAACTAAAACAATCTGCAAGCTAAAAATCTCAGAACAAAGAAGATCAGATATTAAACCAAAATTCTTAAGTGCCCCACTGACCGACTATCGAATAGCTTGTCTCTGCCAGAATAACAAAAATAAACATCCATGGTGTTTCTACCAACACCGGTATCGTCGATATATCGCCATTCGGATTGATTGATTTTCTGTATTGAGACCGAATCATACCAATTTTAACCCGACCATTTATTTTTTTCACACCAGTCCACCAGGATCCCACGCCAGCTCAATAAATTCCGGATCGAACCAACCCATCCGCTTGTCGTGGGCTTTGTGATGTGGGCGAGAGTAAACTTTATAAATTTGATAACGTGCCACGCACAGATTTCGGCGAATGCAACCGCGTCAATCCTTTCGTTCGAACGGCCCCCCATCGATCGGGCAGGGGCCATTGGAAAATGCAGGATAGGATTAGCGAATTATTGTTCGGAAAATGGACGAGTGAGCAAATGGAGTGCGCTCTTACGGCAAACCGGATTGTAAATATGTTTTAAACTCCGCATTCATGGGTCATGGGTTTTTTGCATGTAGCAGCCGGGTTTTGCAAACAGGATCAGCGTTCATCAGCAGCCGAGCTCAAGCGCCGATTGCCGGTTGCATATTGGCTTAAGCAGGTTGAGAATAAAATGAGAAAAGCTTTACTCACGTGTCAGTTGGCAGATAGGCAGCGGGTTTTAGCGGGAATTTATGGGAGTGTGTTTTGTAGTGCTTTTCAAATTTACAATGCAGCAGCGGAAAAAAAAAAACAACTTTGAGGAGAATTAATTGAAACGAATAAAAATGTTATTGCCGCGTCAGTTGAATTGAGTTGTTTTGTCAGCAGTGATCTACTTTTTCTGATATCTTAATTGGCACTGTGAGAACCACATCCACGTTGAATAGGCATCTCCATAGCAATCTCTTACTTTCCGCCAAATTAAATAATAAATTCAGCGCCTGCTGTGAATCTGCAAATAGCCAACACCTGATTGCATACATTTCCCAAATTCAATCTTCAATCTGGAATTACCATTTCCTCCCATTGCCTAGCACATTGCCGAACGAAACCCTCCCGACGGAATATTTGAATACTAATGCTTATGAGGACTATGACTTTTTGGACATACAGAGAACATATTTGTTGCCTTTACACAATCAAATATCAATTTCCTTTTCCGCTCCAACAGCTTATCCCGACCGCACGATTCACTGAAAGTTGTTTGCCAAACGAAACGGAGCGCAGAAGGGACGTACCGCCAGAAAATCAATACACGAGCCAACCGAGAGGGGATAAATGTTTATAACCTCATCGCCTATCCTTTTCCAACGGCGGCTCCGAAACTCCTTCCGAACTCAACAACAGGCAGGCATCAACCGGTTTGCATTACCTTGTTCGGGGAAAACCGATCCCACTCAGGAGCAGCTCTCTACCTACCTTCATCTCAGTTCAGCTCAGGGTTCAAACTTTTTCGAATACCTTCCTAGCTCCAGATTCCCACCATCAGACACATACTCACAATTTTTCCCAGCCGCCGGTGGTGTGATCCTTTGCCAAAGCTGGGAGTTGTATCCTCCCTGACGAACGGTTAAAAGCAAATATTTGCATAATGTGTTTATCCTTATTGAAAAAGTTTTCCCATAACAGCTTTTTTTTCCGCTTCCCATACTGGAAAACCCTGAGATCCCGAGCCTCTGGTCCTTGGGGAGCAACATTTTGTCTGGCCGAAGCAAATTCGCCCTGGCTTGACTTTTGGGGTGCCCACATAATTCTTCCGAGTTTACTGCGGCTACCTGGCTCCTATTTCACGCAGGTGAGTTTTTTATCCACTCGGACCTTCGAGGCAGTGGAACTTTTTTTTTTATTGCGTAATGTTTTACACTGTTGTCACTTGTAAGCTGTGGGGGGATTTAGCAAAGTGTGTGAGCTCGGTGGCCTGATTTGGGAGCGGAAACTTTTTAACAAGCTCATTACGAACGGATCCACCCGGAGAATACTTGTTCTATCAACCGGCTGACGATTGTAATATGGGTTGTAATCTGCTGCACCAGGCTGTAATCTGAGTTTTGGGAATGAACGCTAATGATCGCTGGGATGGAGGATGGAGTTTTTTGGTTCTGCTGTAGGAGCATATTGCTTGTAAGGAATCCCTTCGTAGTCAATTCTTCGGAGCTCTTTTTGGCGAAATTTGTTAGTTTTCTCGGTGGAATCACCAAAAGATTTCAAACGTTGTGCATCTGTTTTACAACAAAAAAAGACAACGATTTGTTTCTCGAATCACAGGCCGATGACAGTTTCGTTCCGTTAAAATTTGCATCCGGAAAACTGATGGAAAAAACATATCGAATTTTATATAATTTGAATTATGAAACTGCACCCTTGCGGAAACACAGAGCTCTACACGTTAACACAGTACAACATTTTTTACATTTCAGGATCCACCGAATGAACATCATATATAGTTTATATTTTCATTTACATAAATATATACACACTATTATATAAAAATTTCATGGGAATGCGAGGGACCATCAGGGCACCCGACTGAAGCAATCTGGATGGGGAGAGTGGGAATGCCAACTCTCCCTTGCTTACAATTTGTGAATAGAGGGTGGGATCTTCTTCCCGCCCATTGGGGCGTGTTCATGTTAGATGGCTTACTTTTTTGACCAATTGTTCAATCTTGTTCTTGAAAAGATTCATTATATACCTGTGGATACGTAGAGGTGATGTTGCCTATCGACCCACCCAACCCCTTAGTTTAAGATAAAAAAATACCGTTCCATGGATTTCCATGCACAACAAAACGCCGTCGGGAACGAAACAGCTTCTTTTGAAACTAGAAATGAGAAGAAAAGGTAGTATTTTCCATTTAATTCTAACTACCAATGTGCAGACTTCTCCAGTGTCTTGTACTAATAACTCGACTAAACGAAATACGCGTATCTGTCAAAATAAGCAAAGGTTGTTGGAATTAAATGGAAAATACAATTTTTTTCTTCTTATTTCTTTATCATCGGAGTAATAAACACTGGGCATGGTACAATTAAACATATTTAAAGGGTGTACGGAATCAAATTGCGACATACACAAATATTCGGCAAAACTCGGCAAATGTTTTCCCATGTTTGTTTTATTCAATTTCAAACCTTCTTCCTTACACTACTCGTAAGGTCCTGTACAACATTTGGATTAACTTTTCTTTGCCTGGCAATCCAATTTTTCTTCATATCTTCCTCCGATTTCATTTCCTTAGGATGCTTCCGAGGTGCCGGCTTCATGATGGCCCAGTACTTTTCAATTGGTCGCAGTTCCGGTACGTTCGGGGGTTTGTGATCAGGGATTCCATATTCACAAACATGTCTGTAAATTTGCAGACTTTTCATATCTGTTGCAGACTTTTTTAAAAATGCAGACATTTAGCAGACACTTTATTTATGTTGCAGACTTTTACAGACATTCGAAATATTTGTTAAAATTTCAAATGACTGTATTCTCTTAAGTTCGGATTCAAAACGTACGAGGAATTGAACAGTATGGTATATACGATAAGAAGCTTTGTTGAAATATTTTAAAATATCGGTAAAATAGGTGCCATTTATAGCAGAAATCCTTGAAGAAACGAAAGCGGTGGGCCAATTAGAGACACAATGGGATCAGAGATAAGTATTTTAACCAAGAAACAATCAACTCTATCTATCAACTAAACCATTTGTACAACGCGCATAAAGATAAACAATTTTCTGTATAGTCAAAATTGTATTTCGAATGTAAGATATATTACCACATTATATGTTATTGTTTTCAAATAGTTTAATCTCGTTTTCAGCATATAACCTCTACATTAACACACATTGTTAGTGTATGCCATATTGTCATTGAATGGTTTTTTATTCGCTGCACTTGGTCTGGATTACATACCAACTTTTTGGCATAGAATACAACAAAAATTATGTTTTCGTGATAATTCGTGAAATGCCATTTTTTATGGTAACCGAACTCAACCGCCTATTCAACATTTTCCAAAGCCCAGTCGGTTACCACTCGGGGACAGAACAACAGTAAAAGTCATTAGCTGTTGAAATAAATCTTAAAACTCTGATTTTTTTTCCAAGGTACTACTAAACTCATTATTTCAGTACATTTGCACTAGGGATTTAGAAATATACCCTCGAGTTAAGTGGTTTATGAAATCAGTACTTGGTTCCAAGAATTAAAGAAAGAAGCGAACCAGAATTAAGGGCACATCCTGGAGAGTTTAGAAGTAGACTTTTCAGAGCTTCGGGAAGACAACTTTTAGAAGTCCAGGAAGAGAATTGCTCGACAAAAAAACTTCTCCGATGGTCATACAGGAACTTCTCATTGAGAGGAATCAGTTCAAGCAAGAAGAACCTTAAAAAATTCAGGACCTAACATAACCGAAGTTCAATGTCATTCTTACCAGAATTTTAGGACAGAACTTCCCCAATATTCAGGAGACTTATCAGAGCTTCAGGAAGAAGTTTAGGGAAGAGGACTTTAATGTATGGAGCTTTTTAGAGGTTTTGGAGTTCTTCCCAGAAATTCAAGATTGAACTTTCCAGAAGTTCAGGGAAAAAAATTCCTCGAGATTCAGACGGGAACTAACCAGGAAAGGCATCACCTATTTTTTTTTAAATCAGGAAAAAAAATCTTCAGGTCGATACGTCATAGAAGTTGACGTAAGAATTTCTCTGAAGTTTATGAAATAACTTTCCAGAGGTTCCGGGAGAATCTTTTCAAAAGGTTAGTTGAAACTTCCCAGATGTGCTAAACAGCTTTTCCAAAGCTCAGTGGAGAACATTTCAGAATTTCAGTATTATGATTTATCAAAATTCAGGAAGAAACCTCTCTAATGAACAGAATGAAACTTCCTAGGAGCATTGGGTGTACTTTCTTCTAATTTGAGCAAGAATTTCCCCAATAGTTCCACAACAAACTTCTACAAATTTCTGGAGAAAACTTTCATAGTTCAGAAGAGGACTTCTCAAAAGTCGAAGAAGAAACTTCAAGAACAAATTTGAGGGAATTTTCCTAGAAATGTTGGAGAAGGCTGTCCCAAAGTGTCAATAAAATTTTCCTCGCTGTTCGGGCTGGGACCAATCAGAAGTTTGGAAATAATAAGCTCAGGAAAAAGTTTCCCCAAATTTCAGGAAGAAACTCACCATAGAGGGATAGGATAAAGAGGATAAAGAAGGAATTTTTCAAAAAAAATCTGGAAAGAATTCCGGGATAAGAGAAGAACAAGAGGACTTCTCAGAAGTTCAGCAGAGACTTCCCAAAAGTTTTGTTGGAACTACCCAGAAGTGCTAGATAGCTTCTCTAAAGTTCCGAATCGCACATTCCAGTATTTCAGAATGAGAACTTCTCAAAGTCCAGGTAGACTTTTGATAAAATCAGGAAGAAACTTTCCAGAAGTATAGGTGGAAAGTTCTAATAGTTCAAGCAGGTATTTCTCAGAAATTTAGGAACAAACTTCCTCGCAGTTCAGGAGAATACTCCCCTAAAGTTCAAAAGAGAACATCTCGGAAGTTCAGAAACGAAGTTCTCAGAAGTTCAGGAAGAAAACTCTAACAATTTTAAGAAGATTTACCAAGAAATTTTGGAGAGCACTTTCCCAAAGTTTTGCAGAAATTTTCCTTGTAGTTCAGTATGGAACTTATCAGAAGTTTAGAAAGTAACTATGTTCAGGGAAAAACTTACTAAATGTTTCTGGAAGGTAAGGTTGGCTTCTTAAATGAGAATTTCGAAGAAAATAAGGAGTTACTGCTTATAAGTTTATGAGGAATTTGGTCTCAAGTTCAGGAGGAAACTTCACAGATTTTTAATAAAGAGTCTTTTTGAGAAGATAAAGAGAGAGTTTCCTAGAAATTTATGAGATAATCACTGACTAACCAAAGAACCAATCTATACAAAAATCATTTATATGACCATAATGATATTAATCACTCATGACACCATATTAAAATATGGTACACACCATCTGCCCAACCGTTCGCATCATACTATGAGGACACACACTCATGCAGGAATACTTAGCTTCCATCTCACCCCGTTTGGAAGATTTGATCAGTAACAAAAATTTCCCTGAAGTTTAACAGAGAAGTATTAAAAAATTTCAAGTTTTCGAGAATGCTTCCAATGCTCAAAGAATCTATGTATATAAAAATAAAATTCTGGCTGTCTGCCTTTCTGAACTTTAAAGACTCGAAAACTAGTGAACCAATCAGCGTGAAACTTTATATGAAGGGATTTTTGGGGCCGAAAAAGGTTCTTTTGACAGTAAGAGACCCCTCCCTTCCCTGAAAGGGGCGATCCCAACAAATGAAACACAAATGTATAAATCTAGCCCCTCGACATAATTTACAAAAAATTCTTTTTAGTGTCATTGTAGTGTTCTTTTTACTAATGAACCTAAAAATCTTGAATTAAACATTATAATTAATGTAACGAAAAATTGACTCTGTTTTTCATTGTAATTGGTTATTGTTGAACAGAAAAAAAACTGTTTAATTTATCAAATGAAAACTAAATTTTGAAATTAAAATACAAAACTCGAAAGAATGTTACACGAGGAAAAAACTATAAAAAATTGTGTCATCTATGCGAATGCTTCAAGCTTCAGTGTCACTTTAAAAATTTGAAGCAATAGTGTAAAGTTGCATACAATCCAAAAAATAGATGCAGAAATTTTTACATAATCAAAAAATTAGCAAAAATTACATTACTCGCTCTTTTATTACCGTCTTTTCGTTAAAAAAGTTTATTATAAAAAATACAATTACAGACTTTTATAGACATTCCCAGACATTTCAATGGTTATCACAGACATTTGAAAAATATCCTGGCATCCCTGGTTGTGATGCTTCAGCGCGAAATTGGCCTCCATAGCCTTGTACACTCAAAAACCTCTTTCGAGTAATGGCATGAGGCTAAATCCGGCCAGAAAATCGTAGGACCATCGGGTGACCTCAGAAGAGGAAGTAGACGCTTTGGATGGACCTTTAGGTACCACCTGCAGGGACATCGAATTTATGATGAGCAGTAATAAAGGGCGAATACGAAATTATTGCGACACTGAAAATGTCATGCCAATTTTCTTATAATGTTTAGAATCAAACCAAAATTTTAGGTAGTTTTATACAAATATTTACTTCAAAAATCAAAAGTAAAAGCTAATCGGATGGAGCTTTGAGTGTAAATTTGAACGCATTTTCGCTTGATGCCCTCCATCAAAGTCTTTACAGTGTCATCCGTACCAGTTTCTCAGTTTTTTTTCCATTTTCTTAATATGTCCTTCTCGTCTTTGACTGTCTTCTTGCTCTTCCGAAGTTCCCGCTTCATCATTGCCCAGTACTTGCCCAGAGCAGATGGCCTGCCAAATGAGATATTTGGAGGCGAATCGACATTTTCTTCTTCTTAAATTTGTCGTCCACATAGAACTTGCTCTTGCCGGTGAAAAACTCCAACCCCGGAATTTGCTTAAAATCGGCTTTTATATACGTTTCGTCGTCCATCACACAGCAGCCATATTTTGTCAGCATCTTCTCGTAGAGCTTCCGTGCTCGAGTTTAAGCCGTCGATTGTTTGCCGCTCATCGCCGGTTTGGGAAGTTCTGTACCTTGTTTGTATGTAGTCCAGCTCTCTTCTTTGCATTCTGGACGTAGCTCTGCGACATGCCGATCTTTTTAGCCAAATCACGGCTTGAGACGTTGCGGATTGCTTTGATCTATCCCAGCTTCACCTTTCCCTCCGTCTTTTTGTTCTCCGGTCCCGGTTTTCTTCCAGCTCGCTTCGCGCGGTCCAACGTCAGCCGCTCCTGGAACCAGCTTCAACACTCTGGAGACAGCTGAATGGTGAACAAGCCAATATTTTTCCCAACTGCCGGTGCGATACAGGTCAGGAAATTCCAGGTGTTTGGAAAAGAATTTGTTCTCTTCTCGACACGCGTTGGTTCGTCACCATTTTCGTTGAATCGAAAAACACAACTTCGAGTTTGACAGCATGTAAACAATACATCAACGAGAAAGTGTGCAAAACCTGGATTCAATGGTAAAAAAGTTATGCCCTGTTGAATATACTTAATAATTTCGTGTTCGCCCTTTACATAACGAGACAATGTGATTTCGTCAACACCTGGGTGTAGAGCTTCCGTGCACGTGTTTTACCTACCGCAATCGACGCCTTTTGGACTTTGTACGTGTGTAGTCCTTCCCTTTTTTTTCGCATCTTGCACGAAAGTTTTGGTTAGATTCAGTTTCTTCGCCAAATCCCGAACTGAACTGTTGCGATTCCTCTTGAAATCTAGAACTACCCGTTTGGGATCCTTAGCACTATACTGAGATCCATTTTTGCCACTTTTTAATTTCCGATCAATGGTCAGACGTTCGTGGTACCGATTAAAACACGAGACACCTGCTGATGGCACGATGAACAGATCCGGAATTTCGAAGTAAGTGCGCAAAATTTCTTTGCTCCGTTGCTGTTCTTCCGACTCCATCTTCGTAACGATTGCACATTTGCTAGTGGAACTTACACAGCGTTATCAAATACCACTTCACTAATTTCACCCAAAATTTCAATAGAAAACACCTAACGGGTAAAAGTAACAGCCATTTAAAAGTGGTTGCAATTTGATTCTGTACAACCTTTATTTTGATTTTCAGAGTTGTAAAATCTAAACATATACACATTTATTGTTAATGCGAATAATTTCAAAACAAACATTGACGTTACGCTATTTTCAACACAGCGTACTTTTGAAACAAATAAAACATATACTTGTGGCCAGAACAAAACAAAGTTTTCGTTTGAATTGACATACATTTATTTGCTTTGACGATAATTTCCAGAATACCTCTCTTTTCGTTTAATTAAATTTTATAGTTTAAAATATATTTCATGATCAAAATAATCATCACACTTATTTTTTAAAAAGATATCAAAGGAATTGGTAAATTTAACAAGAATCTGAGCAACTTTTGCAGTTTCTCTTCTCGGATGGTTATAATTTGGGTAGAAGTATGAAAATCTCTAAGTGTGATGGATCGCAGCTTAAGCCGTGCTTTGAAAATGAAGTGTTTTGCTTTTGCTGCGTTATTTTCGCGGAAATAAAATAACAAATTATTCCTTTTTCAACTCAAGTAGATTGTGAAATTATAGTTTTTCGAGTAATTTTCGTACGACGTTGTGAATGGAATCCCTCTCTTAGTGTATTATGGTCGTGTTTCTTTAGATAGATTGTGCGTCGGTAGTTTTTCCCCATTTTTTGTATTTTAGTGCCCCGCCCCCGCATCCGGACGAGCTTTCCATTATCAGGAAAGGAACATTGGTGAGGTCGTTTTATATTATCAAAACTATAAATTAACTATATACACGCCAGGATCAAGAATGTCCATTTTTGATTCTGGAAGTGTGAAAACTCTTCACGTATCCATTTGATATGCGAAGATTTTCATGCGGGACTTATTGCATGTGAAGATGACCTCAGAATGTACGTGCAGGAACAGGCATTCTTGAAATGGGTCGTTGAATTTTCAATAGAGCTGTCACTTTCAATCTCCGAGGCGAAACATGTTTGCACATAGTGATTACATATGAATTACTGAAGAAATGCAGACAAGTTTCCCCATAAAAGCACTGCCAGTCCGTGGAAGATTGATTGCAAACACAGCATACACACCACACACACACACACACACACACACACACACACACACACACACACACACACACACACACACACACACACACACACACACAAAAGTATGAAAATCTCTAAGTATTATAAGAAATTTGTCAAATTTATGATAAAATATGCATGACACTCAACCGAGTTGAAAATTTCCTATCTTCTCTACAATGTGCTTCGTTTGTGCTGGGTGATGCTTCCCTAGAAAAAAACTACCAACTCAGTTTTCTCCGTAGAGAATTCGATACCTAGCTCTAGAGCCCAAGTAGACTAATTGTCTAAGGTATCCTGTAGAGGTCCTTGCAGATCGACCCCATCGGATCCCGTGACAGACAGTACATGCCGTCATCTGCAAGTTGTCTCAACGTACAGTTGTCACCTAGACAACCGTCAATGTCTTTTGACATAAAAATTATACAAAGGGGCTTAAACGTGATCCCTGGGGAGACCCATGTAGCTAAATCGTGAAGCTGTAGAGGTTCCATGAGAGAAGCTCATATGTTTCTCCTGACAGCAAATTGTACAAAAAGCCGTATTGCCACACGAAAGGAGTGCGAGAGAGAACTCTACTATTGAAAATCTCATCTTCGAATTCGTGGTTTCGCGGTAATGATCGATGCCGGCACAGAATCTGGACAAATTTTTAGCAAAACTTGAGGATCCATTGGTCCGAGTACTCCTCGCTCTTGTTGTTCGTAGTTCGGTTACGAAATCTTCGCACCGAGTTCCAAGGAGTTCTCATCGACGTCTCGCGCGAAAACTCGTCTACGGATTGTCGCTAGTTACCGCGTTTCTTGGCCTTGATGATGTGCTTATGTTCGCGTTCACGTGCCGTGTATACTTTGAAATGATCAGGTGTTCCGAGTCTACAGGAAAATTTGAAGGAGGTTTCCTGCGAAATGACGTTCCTGGAACTGGTCGAGTTTGAGCTTGAAACACGCTATCAAAGATCACGTTGGAAAGGAATTTACATTCCTCCATGCGGTGGAGCCGTTCTACGGTCCTTATGGCTTCATTCACGGCTGTCCTAAAATTTGTCCATTCAACGGATTGAACCCGGTGGCAATAGACATTTTTATGGGCAAAAGATCCTGGATTACATTCCAAATTCCAGGCCAAACGATATTGAATTCGAGCAAAGTGTTAGGTCCAATTTCAAGGTATTTGAAGCTTTGAACCTTTCACAATATCATCAAATGAGAACAGTTCAGATGAAAATGGGGCTTCTGTTCTTAAAATCGGGCAACGGGGGCTTTGTATGTTCACGGGAGGGATTGAAAATCCTGTGTGTAGGGTACTACGAAAACCAGGAGGATTCAGATTTTCCTTTTTCACACCACTCTTGAATTAAGCAAGCTGATTTGGGGCTTCTGGTTCAGCTACTTCCCCTAGTAGGTAACGCTTTTTTAACGTTTTTGATGTTTAGGTCCACCATGCTGGAGGTGGCTAGGTTCAATTCCCGGTCTGGTCTAGGCATTTTTCGTTAAGAAACTTTCTCGACTCCTGGGCATAGGGTATGATTATACTTGCCACACAATCATACTAATGCGAAAATGGCTATCTGGCATCGAAAACTCTCAATTAATTACCGATGGAGGGGCATTTAGAATACTAAGTGTGAAAGCCATAAGCTTGAAACGCTAAGAAAAGAAGAAAGAAGATGTTT